>CAODLS012050847.1:0-18737 GCA_948243855.1 Flueggea neowawraea
GTTAGATTTTACGCTGCAAGTTTAGATTGTAAACACATGCACTCTGTCTTCAACCCCACACATAGCTGGTATAAAGCACAGCGAGATGACCTTGTTTTTTCGATATTTGTTCTTCAGTTTGAGGATACACTGAATCAGCCAGATCCCAAAGAAGATCTTCGCAAATTGATTGACTCCAGGCTCGGAGATAACAACCCTCTTGATTCAGTCTGCCAGGTAAGAGCATGTCCAAAACAAACAAACATTGAAATTCAACTTTGATGGTTTGGTTTCTAATATATACTATCCCATGTTGATACTCTGGTTGTAGCTGGCTCAGCTTGCCAAGGCTTGCACACAGGAGGATCCTCAATTGCGTCCAAGTATGAGATCCATCGTCGTTGCATTGATGACTCTTTCGTCTTCATCGGATTATTGGAATGCCGTTTCCTTATGCGAAAATCAGGCTCTTGTTAATCTAATGTCAGGGACGTAGATCCTATCGCGCATTCATGATTCAACAAGTTTCTTTTCTCATAAATGTGTAATTTTATTTGTTAACTGAGTTACAAATCTTATCATTCTTCTGCCGATTTCATACTTAACATGTCCTGATTCAAAGTGCTTAGATCACACTTCAACGTGCTTAAAAGGTTATAGAATGTATATAACTTAACTATTTCAACTATTTTGTTAAGTCATCAAAATTCAGGAGTTTACTTGTTAACCAAAAGTGGTTCAACATTCTTCTTCTTTTTGATGATGACAAAACATTAAAAGAGTGTGCACTCCCCTCAATCAATGCACCTGTTTTTAAATTCCTTAAATATAATTTGAACAAAAAATTTGATCAAAATTGTTAAGCCTTGTCCGATTGTTAGTACACAATTTTTTAATCAGATTATATATCATATATCAGAGCATATTATAACATATATTAGAGCAATTGACACCAAATATAAGAGCAAATAAGAAAATCAAATACAAATAAACAAATTCAGACAAACTCTTGTCATAGTTTCTCCCTCTTTTTGTCATAATCAAAGGCAATAGAGATATGTAAAACAGAAATGATAAGAACAAGGGAACACGAAGTAAACTTCTTCTCATTATGGAACAGATTTGGATATATATACAAAGAGTATAAATATGATGAAAAAATGAATGCATGAGAACAATGTGGATCCGATGCTTGGAGAATCACTTTGTTGAAGTGGAAGGCTAAGAGTTGTGATTCAGTAGTTCGTGCGCAACTCGAGAAAGAACTTATGTTGTATCTTGTTCAGTCAAATTTGGTGCAGCCTCTCGAATAGTTCTTCTGACCAGAAGTGTGCAATACAATAGGTTGAAGATTGATTCGCCGTCATCATCATCATCTGATAAATCAATTACCTCAGGAATCAAAGGCATGATGGCTAATTTGGCTTTTTCTTCCTCTAAAAAATTTTCCAATGCCCTGATTCGTTTCTGATTGACTCTTTTGTAAGTGATTTCAGCTGGATTGATGCCTGGTTCAGGGTCTGGTATGACTTAAGGTGGAGGTCCTAATGGAGTAAAAGGAAACCCCCAGTCTGAAGAGTCATTGGAATCACTGGACTCAGAGTCAGATGATGAGGATGATGCCTTGAAATCCTGACCTACAATTCTTCGCATAAATTATTCCCTCATCTTCTTTAACTCCTCGAGATCTTTGTAGATGCTTGATCGTCTTCAATAAGATGAAGAGGGATGTCATTTTTTTTCTTTTCGGATTTCTGCTCAGGAGGCACAGAAGTAGGAGTTGCAGAGTCAGGTCTATCTTTTTCCATTGGCACCTCAGTTTCAGTTCTTTCCTCTGCTACTGAGACCACATTTTTAGTTCTTTACTCGGCCATTGGTACCTCAGTCGCAGGTTGTTCCTCTTCCATTTGCACATCAGGCTCAATTCGTTCCCCTGCCATTAACACTTCAGTATCAAATTGTGTCTCTTCTATAAATACTTCAGGTTCATAGTTGGTTCCTCAAGTTCATAATTATTTCCATCTAATTTTTCTTTTGGTTCTTCAATAATATATGATGGGTCCTCCTGAATTCCAATACTAGCAATTTCAAGCTCCATGTTCAGAATTAGGGGACTCCTCATCAAATTTACCAAGACATTCTTTGTAAAGACAAAGGATCTCCCGTGTTTGCTTAATCTTCATTTCTTTTT
Source organism: Flueggea neowawraea (assembly GCA_948243855.1). Taxonomy (NCBI): domain Eukaryota; kingdom Viridiplantae; phylum Streptophyta; class Magnoliopsida; order Malpighiales; family Phyllanthaceae; genus Flueggea; species Flueggea neowawraea. The sequence goes on from CAODLS012050847.1 coordinate 2,171, forward strand.
CCTTTTCTTCCTCAGTTTTCTCTGTTGAAGGTTCTTGAGGACTAGGAGTAGGCATTATGGTGAGGGAGCAACTGCCCTTTCAACTTTGAGACTCTCCAAGGCAGTGAAATTTACTTGAAGCAAATTGATCATCGTTTCAAAGTTTGCTCTAATCTCAGCTTGAAATGCCTCTGATGCTGCTTTGAATTCCTGAAAGTCATGTGTTAGGGCATCAATTTGACTAATTCTAACAAAGGTCTCCTCCCCCCTTTGAGATCTTTCCCTTGTTTCTGGTTTAGGTTGAACCGTGGCCTCAGGTTGTGTTTCAACCTTCCTCTGCACTTTTATTTTCTCTTCAGAGACTTTTCTTACTAAAATTATCTTATCTGGCTTCGGGTTTTTAGATTCATCTCTCTTGTGGAACATTAATCTTTTTCTCTAATATAAGGCTGGAAAATGTATCCTCTTCCAACCGTTCTGTACAGTCTCATGTTCCTCAAAAACTCTGTTTTGATTTTTCTCGATTCAACCATTTGCTGTGAGTCAAAGCCATCCAAATTTACTTTGAAGAATTGAAAAATTCGAGTGAGATGACTCCCAAATGGCATGCTCTCTTCTCGCTGCCTGTTCGAAGCCGTAAATGTAGAAAGATTGAAATTCTAAACCTTGTCCAAGATCCAGTCCACCACCCAAGCAAAATTAACTTTTTCTCCTTTCATCAGCATATACATGGTGATTTCATCCTAGTTGGTGAAAGGAGATTGATTATGTGACTTTGGTTGAAGGATCTTGGTAAATGCTGTATAAACCATCTTCTATTTTACTCCAAAATCATTCTAGTCCAGCAACCTAACTTTCTTGTCCAACTTCACAACTCCAAACTGATCAAACATATATTCTCGGCTTTTGGTGGTTTCAATCACAATCGTATTCCCTTCCATATCAACATACTCTTTGACACCCTTATCATGTTTGACTCTGACTCTAACCAGAGGTAATCTGAATAATTTGTTGAGCAGCTTTCATCAATAACAAACTCAACATTGTTTACTCTACTTTGTATCCCAATTGTCTGATAGTACAGAATGTCTTCAACATCCTCATTAACCCATTGTCAAGCATTGGCATAGAATTCCCTGATCAACTCCAGGTATACTTTTGACACTTCTACGTAGAAGTCTCTTAGCCCAAACCGACGAAAGTCTTCCTCAATATCCAGACCTCCTTCTTTGAGAGACCAGAAATCAAAAACTTTGGAATCTGTGAACTTGGCGTGCTACGAGTGTGTGAATAGCTTGGCAGCTTTACCATTTACAAATCTTACCAAATCAAATTCCACATCCATCATTACCCCTTTCTACTTCTTTGATTTCTTAGAAGGATAGGAGACTGGGGTACCTGATTTTGTGAACATTGGTTGGTCCCTCGAGCTTCTAGGTCTCTTTACTCCTCTTGAGGCTTCTCATTTTTCATTTTTCTTTTAAGTACCGTGAACCATCTTCGTTCGAACCTCAAATTTCTTCTTTGGTGCCATTTGAACAATTGTGCTACACGAGTTGAAAGAAATAGAGAATGTATGGTGTATTAGGGTTTTTAATTTTGAGGAAATTTGTGAGTGGGTTTGAGAGTTTGGAAGTGTCTAAGGTTTGATTTTTGGTGGAAGTAGAGGTTTGAGTTGAGAGAACAAATTTGTTGGGAATGAAATTAGGGTTTGGATTTGAAGTAATTGAAAGACTGTAATTTGGGATTTTGATAAAGGTAAAAACATCTACATGCATTGACGGACATACTGCGTACCTTTTTTTATAAGTCTATGAGGACCTACGTACTCAGCACATTCTTCAACACACTTAGACGTGGCTTTGGGTAAAACTGTTTAGACACGGAGGGTTCAATTTAACGTACACAGTAACATGTTCTACGCACAATGTATAAGAAAAATGGCCTCTATGTACCATGTTCCATTCTACATACATAGAACCATGCTTCAAATGGACAAAACGTGCATAGAAGGATACTATGCGATTCGTTCTACGTACCTTGCATACCCTTCTATGTTCGTATATTTTCACCATATGAACCCAGTGTCACTACCTCATACCTTACGTGCTTTGTACTTCCTACAACGCATTTAGAACCATCACCCTTGAAGTTTCATAACTAATTCCATTCTCGACAACACTCATAGTGTGCCATATAGTGCGCACAGTACAACCGTAGATAACTTCCAATAGTCAACCATAATCATCAACGTACATAGCACACTTTCCACCATGCGTAGCATGAATCCATAGATTTTTCTTCATATAAGCATAATAAACTGCGTACATAGCACCACTCCAATGCACTTAGCAGCCAAAATTGATACATTCAGATACATCTGACCATCAACAACGTGCATTTTACGATCTTCAGGGTGCACAGTTCATTTGCATAAACCATCACTTAGAGTCTCGTACCTTCCAATTTCAGTGATCTCATCTTGCATAAGAATCATTTTAGTGTATATGTATGCATGAATGCAAATGAATACAAATTGTGCACAAACAATCAAAACTCATTCAAGCCATACATACCAATTCTCCTACAAATAGACACAAAATTCTTTTCATTAAGGGGTTTTGTTAAAATATCAGCAAGCTAATCAATTATAGAAACATATTCAAGTTCAATCTCAACCTTGAGAACATGACCACAGATAAAATGATGTTTTATATCTGTGTTTTGTCCTTGAATATTGTATTTGATTTTTAGAAATATTGATAGCACTAGTGTTGTCGCAATTAATTAGAACCTTTGAAAACAAAATTTCAAAGTTCAAAAGTTGTTACTTGATCCATAAAATTTGAGCAACACAACTACCAACTGCTACATATTTAGATTCAGCAGTGGAAAGTGCAACACAATTTTGTTTCTTTGAGAACCAAGACACTAGTGTATTGCCTAAGAATTGACAAGTATCATTAGTGCTTTTCCTGTCTAATTGGCTTCCTGTATGATCATCATCACTATAGCCAACTAGATCCAAGCAATCATTTCTGGGATACCATAAGCCTGCATTCTTAGTACCAATCAAATATCTGAAGATTTTGTTTACAACACTCAAGTAAAACTCTTTTGGACAAGATTGAAAATGTGCACATAGACATACACTGAACATAATATCTGGTCTATTTGCAGTAAGATAAAGGAGAAATCAAATCATACATCTATAAATCTTTCATCTACTCCTTTTTCGTGCTCATCTTTGGTGAGTTTCGTTGTAGTGCTCATAGGAGTTGAAGCATTTTTAGTGTTCTCCATCATATATTTCTTCAGCATATCACTGATATATTTGCTTTGGTTGATGAAGATGACACTCTTTATCTATTTGATTTCCAGTCCAAAAAAGTGGCTAAGCTCTCTTATCATGCTCACTTCAAACTTCTTTTGCATTAACTTTGAAAACTCATCACACAAAGACTCATTAGTAGTACCAAAAATTATGTCATCAACATAAATTTTTACTAAGAGTAAATTTCCATTTTTATGCAAAGTAAATAGAGTATTATCAACCTTACCACTGTCAAAATCATTATTCAACAGAAATTGAGTCAATCTTTCATACAAAGCTCTAAGAGCTTACCTTAATCCATAGAAAGCCTTTTTGAGCGTGTATACATGGTTTGCAAGGTGAGAATCTAAAAATCTAGGGGGTTGTTCTATATATACCTCTTCCTTGATGTATCCATTCAGGAAAGTGCTTTTTGTATCCATCTGGAATAACTTGACGTCTTTAAGGCAAACATAAGCACACAGAATCCTGATAGCTTCTAATCTTGCCACTGGTGTAAAAGATTCCTCGAAATCTATGCATTCTTCCTGTCGATATCCATGTACTACGACTCTTGACTTGTTTATGACTACTTTGCCTTCCTCATTTTCTTTGTTTATAAATACCCATTTTGTTCTAATTACCATAACTCCATCTGGTCTCAGAACTAATTTCCATACCTCATTTCTCTTAAATTGATTTAGCTCAACTTGCATGGATAGAGTCCAATATTCATCGTGTAGAGCTTCATCAACTTTCTTTGGCACAACTTGAGAAATGAATGCCAAATTTGCAGCATATTGCATAGCTGATCTGGTGGTGACTCCATTTGATGCGTCTCCAATAATGAGACCTTTTGAATGTGATTTGGCATATCTCCACTCTTTAGGCAACTTTTTTACGTTTTCATCATTGGAGTCATCTTATTTTGGTTTGGAAGTCTCTTCTTGCTGATCATCAATTTTGAGATCCTTGATATTTTCACAAACACCTAAGCTTCCATCATCATCATCAACAATTCTGGGCACAAATTATTGGTTTCATAAAAAAACAACATGAATAGATTCTTCTACCTTCTCAAGCCTTTTGTTGTAAACTCTATAACATTTACTAATGGATAAATATCGAAGGAAAATGCATTCATCGAATTTAGAATCAAATTTTCCTAAGACTTCTTTTCTATTATTATGGAAATAGCATTTGCATCCGAATGCATAAAAATATGATATGTTAGGTTGTCTACCTTTCCACAACTCATAAGGAGTTCTTTTGAGTATGGATCAAATATATGTCATATTCATTATATAGCATGAGGTGTTAACTGTCTCAGCTCAAAAGTACTTAGGAAGGTTGTTTTCACAAATCATGAGCCTAGCCATTTCTTATAAAGTCCTATTATTTCTTTCAACAATACCATTCTGTTAAGGGGTCCTTGGAGCAGAAAATTCATGACTAATACTATGCTCATCACAATAGGCCTTAAATGGCTCACATGTAAACCCACATCCTTTATCACTTCTAAAGGAAGTAATAGCATACTCTTTTTCATTTTGAACCTTCTTGCTATACAACTCGAATGCATGAAATGCCTCATTTTTATGAGCAAGAAAGAATACCCAGGTGAATCTAGAGAAATCATCAACAATGATGAAATAATATGCCTTGCCACCTAAACTCAAGGTGCTCATGAGATCAAACAAATCCATATGCAACAATTCTAATGGTTTAGATGTAGAAATAATGTTTTTACTGTGAAATAAAGATTTTGAATGCTTTCCCATAGCACATGCATCACAAACTAGATCTTTCTCATATTTGAGTTTTGGCAATCCTTTGACTAAATCATGCTTGCTCAATTTTGAGATCATATGCATACTAGCATGTCCTAATATTTTATGTCACAACTAAGAGTCATTGTTCATAGTAACTAGGCATTTTTCATTGAAGGCTTTAAAATCAAACAAATAAATAATATAAATGTTATTTTGTCTAAACCAAGGAATAAAATATCACCATTTGAATAAAAAATACTGCATTTTGTGGGTTCAAACACAACTTTGCAATTTCTATCATAAAACTGACTGATGCTCAGTAATTTGTACTTCAATCCATCAACACAAAGAACAATATCGATAGTTGGGTTAGGAGACTTACCAACCTTACCTTCACCCACTATTTTACCTTTGCTATTATCACCAAATGTTACATATCCATCATCTCTAGGGGAAATTTGTGAGAACATAGCCTTGTCTCTAGCCATATGATGAGAGCAACCGTTGTCCATATACCATATATTCTTCTTAGTCTTTGCTCTCATGCACACCTACAAAGACATATCAACCTTTTGAAATTAGTACCCAAATCTTTTTGAGTTCTTGTAGGTTAGTATTGACTAGATTAGGTACAATTATTCCTTTTGGAACCCATATCTTTTTTGTCCCAACATTTCTAGTCAATCTCAACTTGCAAGTATATGCAATGTGTCTATAACCTCCACAATAAGTACATGTTTTGTCAACCATGGTGCCCTATTTTACAAAAACAGTTTTAGAAGACTTTTTGGATGTGAAATAATTGTAGCCCAAGCCATGTTTGAATACAGATTGTCTTTGAGATCCAAGAATTTTCTCAAGGTTCTCTTTCCCTTTTGTGAGCTTAAAGGCAATATAAGAACATTTCTCAACCTCTTTCTTTAAAAGCAAATTTTCTTCAATCAAATCCAATTTTTCTTTACTCAAAGCATTTAATTTCACACCAAGATCGTTTGAACTTTTCTTTAAAGCAACATATTTAGCACCAAGTTTTTGAAATTCATCATGTGATTCATCAAAAACATCATGTAACTCATCAAATGTATAGTTTTCATTTACCTCATTTTCCTCATCACTTGAAGATTCACTTTCTTTTTCTATCAGGTATAGATTTGTCATTTCTTCTGCCTCTTCATTCTCTTATGAGATATTGTTATCACGGTCACTTTCAGTATTGCCTTCCCTTTCTTGTTTTTGGAAAACTTGGAGTACTTTTTGACAATAGGACATTTTTACTTTACATGCCCGGGCTTGTTACACTTGTAACAAATGATTGAGCTTTCCTTATTGAGTTCCTTTTTGTGTTCCTTTTTGAATTCCTTTTTAGACTCTTCCTTCAAGCTTTGATCTTTGCTCTTTTTTTAGGACTTGTTCTTTCTCATAAATCTTCTGAATTTTCTAGCGTACATAGCCATTTCGTCGCTATCTTTTTCTTCTTCGTCCTAGGATTCTTCTACCTTGGATTTTAGAGTCATTCCTCTTCTTTTATCGCTTTTTGTTGTTTGTTCTTCATCTTTTTGCAACCCCATCTCGTGGGTAAGAAGTGAACCAAGGAGTTTTTCTAAGGGTAGTGTATTGAGGTCCTTTGACTCTAATATTGCATCTTTCTTTGGTGCCCATGATTTTGGCAGAACCCTTAAGATTTTTTTCATAAGTTCTGAGTTTGAGTATGCCTTTCCAAGAGCCTTTAGTCCATTCAATATATTGTTGAATCTGTCAAACATTTCCTGAATGCCTTCACCTTCCTTTACTTTGAAAAGTTCATACTTGTGGATGAGCAGTGAGACTTTATTATCTTTTACTTGTGAACTACCTTTATAAGTTATCTTTAAAGTCCTTCAGATTTCATGTCCACTGGAGCACTGCTGGACTTTGTTAAACTGAGTCTTGCTAAGTGCACAAAACAGAATGTGCATAGTTTTGTTGTTGTAGCAAACCATTTTCTTCTCATATTTCGTCCATTTTGCCTTTGGTTTGAGTGTTTCGACTCCATCCACAGTTTTCTTTGAGATGTATGGACCTATCTCTACTGCATCCCACACTTCTTTAGCTTCACATTTCAAAAATACCATCATTCTCATTTTTCAGTAAACATATTCACTGCCATAAAAAAATAGAGCTCTATTGATGGACAAACATTCATATTTAGACATATCTCCTAAGGATGCCATGTTGGATCTTATAGTCAAGGTGGTTAAGCCTTAAATATTGATCACTCAGCTCTGATACCAAATGTAATCCCAATATGGCAATCCAATAAGAGAGTTGAATTGGATTTCTTGCTAAAGTTAAAAACCTTTTGAAACCTTTTTAAGGGTTTTAAAAATCAAAACAATGTATAAATCCAAAACACAATTACACAAAACTGAAATAAAAAGAGAGTGAGAGAGAGAAGATCAAATCTCAGTATTTATAGTAGTTCGGTCCTCCTTGACCTACATCCACTCCTCTAACTCGCTAAAGAGTTTGAATCCACTAAACTTCCTCACTTCTAGGTGGAAACAAACCGTTTATAGTCTCTTGTTTTTCAGGGTCACAAGAAAACCTTCTACACCTTATTTTTGCTTGCCAAAATAAGAAAACTAGAACCTCTTTGTTTTTCAAGGAACCAAACAAAGCAAACCTATTATATCCTCAATTACAAAAGAATCCTCAAATGGAAAATAATATTCCTATACCAACTTGGTAAACAAATAGTGAATTAACAACTCAGTTGGCAAGTAAGAACTCAATAACACAATGAGAGAGATAGTCAAGAAATAAAATAGCAAAGCTTAGGCACTCTCAAAAATTGCTCTATCATACCTCATGACTGGGGACATCTATTTACAGGTTCTCTCCTTAAACTAGGTGTTGTAAATCCCAAAGTAGTTGTTGCGAGAGAGTTGTAAGATGCTGAAATTACTGATGTCAGCCTATACTACATGCGTACCATTGGTACTGCATGCGTGGTTCATGATTTCATCAGAGTTCTACGTGCAACATTCTTCCTTCTGCGTGCATTGGATAAATTCTAATAGCCACTGCTTGATACCAGGTAGCAACTACGTGCTTAGATTCTTCATCTGCGCACTGTACTGAGTTCTACATGTGTTGTCAAGTCTTCAAAGATCGCACATTTGATCTCTCACATGATGGTGTCAGAGAATATTCAAATTTCAATTCTTAAGGAGCGTATTGAATTTGTCAAGTAGTCCAGCTCATCCTCTTCTACGTGCTTAGTATGAATTGCTATGTGCGTAGATCGCTGTGCTCTCCTGACATCATCTGAATCTATGTCAGATAATATTTCCATTTGAAATTATGACACACTGCAATAGAATTTGGCTTCATCTCAGCTGGGTGCCATCTTCGTCTACGTGCGTTAAATTCTTTGCTATGTGCGTAGCATAGTCTGATGTGGAATGGGACCAGGGTTGTCTCGTGAGTCATTTTTATTTTGCCTAATGAACCCGTCTGCGTGCATAGACCAATGTTCAGCGTGTTTAGTATCGAATGGTCATTAAACCAGTAGATGTATCTTCTTTACTACGTGTATTGGTCTTTGTACAAAGCACACAACATATATTTGGATCATTCTGCCTAATGAGATAATGCATCTACGTGCATAGCACTGCCTTCTACGGGCATAACACTTGTTCTACATGCATTGTACGTTCTTCTGCGCGCACAACATTAATTCTGGAAATCTCATATATGATCAACGTGCATCAGTCCTAATTCAAAGTGGTTAGATCACCTTTCAACGTGCTTAGAGGGTTGTAGAATGTATATAGCTTAACTATTTCAACTGTTTTGTTAAATTATCAAAATTCAGGAGTTTACATTTTAATCAAAAGTGGTTCAACAATTAATTCAACAAAAAGGAGTTAACTACACAGTTTATTATAATTAAAGTATGAAATTATAAAAATATCACCGCATGTTCTAAAATTTTTAAAATAAAACACGTTGAAAGTTTTTTTGGCAAATGCCACAACTTTGAAATTGAATCTTGGAAATGGCAGAATCAATCAAATAAAACTGAATTTGTCTCCTTCATTTTCTAACTTTTTTCTCTCTCTATGGTTGATTCTCTCTTCCTCTCCCCATCTCTCTCCTCTCTTCGGGTTAATTTTACCTATGGTCACTAAACTTTGTAACTCAGTTCAGTTTAGTTACTAAAGTGGAAAATTGTTTAAAACGATCACTCAACTTTGCTGAAAAGTTCAAGACAATCACTCTGCTATTTTCTATCATCGGAGTTCATGAATGGACTGACACTTCATTAATTCTTTACCATCAAAGTGTCACGCAGACAAGAATAAAATGTTTGTGTAGAAGCCATTATACCCTACATTTTTATTTTGGCCTGTTGAGTTCGGTTTTGATGATGATGAATACAAAACATCCATGAAAAAGTTCCAGAAGTGCAAAATATCTGATGTGTGGTTATAACGCACGTTATTCCTGCATTACACATGTAGATCATACCAGAATGGAATTAACACATGCAGATAGTGAGCAAAGCACAAAGATTGAATGGAAATTGCAGGCAAAGAGGATCAGGTGTTTTGCTATGCACGCAGAAGGAATTACAACGCACGTAGTCGAGGTCTAAACCTATGAGAAGCTTTCATGAATGAGTAAGGTACGTTGAAGGATGAACAAGACATGTAGATGAGTAAAGGTGTGATAATTGAAGAAACAACTTGTCACGACCCAAAGTCGGGCCATGACCGACGTACGGGGTGGACCGTCTATAGGAGCCCGGCCTATTTCGCACAAGCCTTAGAGTTACAGATAACTACCTGTCCATTCGTTATTAACCAGTTTTATTAAAACAATATAAAACCATTTTTATAAGAAATATATAACTCATATAAATAATATTAAAATGAGATATTACATAGGTGTGTAAAAACATAATAAGTAAATAATCATCTCAAAATACAAAATGTGGAATCCCAATAACTCGACAATGTATCATCGTGGAGCTCTAAACAGAAGAGGAGAGCCCGATTAAAAGGGCGTCACTCACCAAAATATATGGACGCCTCGCTGAGATGCAAACATTGAATATATGCCGACTCCAAATCAACCTGAAAATGTTAAAGAGTGAGTAAAACTCAGTGAGGAATAACACTCCAGATCGCCTCTTATGTGCATCACAGAGTCTGGTTTGAAATCATTTGAAAATACCACATGCAATATATTTATATACGTATACCTACGTATACACTCTACGCATAATATTCTTTTAAAATAATTTCTGAAATCCTTCGCAAACAGAGCAAATAACATGCAACAGACATAATACAGAATATACATATACAGAGTATATAACAGATGTGGATAAGAACCAGAACAGATAGATAACAGAAGGGGAACAGAGCTACCCATCAGATCAAACAGAGCACGTGGTCTGGCCAGATGCACGACTACCATATACCCTGGTAACTGGGTCTTCTCAGGGCATTGGTATACCAAAGGCTACACTGTCTCGTAGCTAGGTGTCCCTAATCCAAAAAATATATATAACTATATATATATCTCTAGCAGACTGCATCCAAAGCATAAATCCTATACAAAGGGTGTACATACACACACACACACACATATATATATATACCAGATATTAAACCAAATTCCAATTTTAATAATCACATAAACCGGATTATTAACTAACCAAACCATTATTAAGTCAGGTTTCATATATAAGTCGAACACATCAAAAACATAATAATTTTCAAAAGATACAGTCTATGTGTCTGAAATTGCTATTCCCTCACCTGAGAGTCCAAGCAAATGTCACCAGTCAATCTCCATTGGTGGGTAGCTGCTCGTGCTGGCAACCACAAGGAGCTGTACAAACATAACCAAATAATTATCAAAATGTGGTACTGTGACAATACCAAATACATGATATGCAAATGCAAGTGTAAACCCTCGAAGTTGCCCAAAATGTAATCTGAAAATGAATCTGTCACTTTCGACCCAAAATTCAAAATCTACGTAAAATTACAGTTTGATCCCCGATCGTGTAAAATTATGTTTTAGTCCCCAAGACTCGATAATTTATCAAACCGTTCCCGAGGTACCTTGAGTTTACCAAATCGCATTTCATAAGTCAGAATCCCTAAATTCTATCTCGAACTCTCAGAAATCGTGAATTAAACTTTGACTTGTAAAATTACAAGTCAGTCCCTAAAATTCCAATAATCACAATCTATCCCTTAACTCTCTAAAATTTACAAATCTATCTACGACAGAAAATATTTGCAAAAACGCCCTAATTTTGCCACGTCAAAAAAATATTTTCGAAAACACCAAAATAACGCTCCGCTCGATTCTTGATAAAAGCAAACCTACATTCTGACTCAATTTCACCCTCTGAACATGAATTTGAACTCAGATTTCACCAACACGCAACATATTATCCTCAAATTAGTAAAACTCGTACCTAATCATCTTTCTCCAAAAAATTCATCAAATCAGTTGATTCAAAACTTAAATCATGTTCCTACAAGTCCCCTATAACCTATTCTAACATCCTTTAACATCAACTAACTCAAAAACACCAGAAATCTGGACCTAGATGGATTTGAGCCTATGATTTGCATGTGAGAATCAATGAGTGAATTTGAGTTTAAAATGAAGATAGGATATTAATCTTACCTCAAAAATGGATTAGGAATGTTGGGGAAGCAATGTGGGAGAATCCAGACGAGTTGAGAGAGTTTGGAGTAAAAAATTTAAGAGAAATGACGGGTTTTGGGGCTTTTTAAGAACTGCAGATCATAGGCAACGTACGTCATGTTAAATTACAACGTACGTTGTGGTGATGCACAATGTACGTTGTGATGAATGCAGTAGCTACGGGTTTTGAATAAAATACATCTCAACATATGTCATTTCCAGCCAACGTACGTTGATCATCATCGCCCCAGATAACGTACGTCATCCCTATACAACGTACGTTAAGCTACTTTTCCAGATAACGTACGTTTTATTCTATGTACTACGTACGTAGTTCACTCTCCATTCACATACTCAATATTTCACACTTCCTCACGTGCATCGAACTTCCCTCGGGGTTTGATAACACTTAATCCTCGACAAATGCGTCCGATTATCTTCAAAATCAATCGGATTTGGTCGGAAATCTATAGTAATCCTAACCAAAATGGGCGGAATGTTACACAACTATACGCACATAGATGAGCTGCAGATGCGGACAAAGCCGAGATGCTCCTTAGGATTTGAAAGCGAGTATTCTTTGACATGCTGATGTAGAAATCAAAGGTGCAATCTTGGAATGGCAATCGACAACGCACGTTGAAGAATGAACAAATCAAGTTGATTAGTGTCAAGTACATAATCTAGAACTAAGAACAACGCACACAGATCAGGCCATAAAGCATGCAGATAAAATGATCAATGCACGTTGTTTATTATCTAAGCGCGCAGATGAAGGCTTTCGCAAAGCAGTTGATATTAGAACTTAGACAATGCATGTAAAAGGTTCTACAATGCACGTTGATCTCCGATAGCATAATGAACTACGCTCGTAGATGAAAGGTAACGCACATTGGTGATAGTGACGTCATTATCAAAATTTTATACTCTCTCACAACGGCTACTTCGAGGTTTCCAACAACTATATTTCTAAGAGTAACTATAAATAGACGTCTCAGAATAGAAGGGAGACAAGAGAGGCATGTGCTAAAGCTTGTTATTCATTTTATCTTTCTTTTCTATCTTTCTAACCCATTTGAACTATTTACTTGCAATCTTATTTTTGAGTTGGCGTGAGATTTAATTTTCCATATCTTTGGGTTGAATCTTGTAACAAGCAAGGTTATTTGCTTCAGGTAGATAGATTTCCTTATTGAGCCTTCGAAAAACAAGAGTGGTTGCTAGTGAGCCTTAAAAAACTAGTGGGCAACAATTTTCTAGTTGATCCTGCAAAAACTAGTGATTTTGTTTTCTTATTTTGTCCTAAAAACAACTGGTATTGGTTTTCTAGTTGAGCCCACAAAAATTAGGGATATGGTTTTCTAGTTAAGCCTTCAAAAACTAGGTATTTGTTTTTTTTTTCTTAAAACAAGGTGTAACATTTTGCTTGTTGAGTCCGCAAAAATAAGTGTTGTAAACAGTTTTCCTCCAGCTGCTAGTGAGGAGTTAGTTGATTGGAATTCTCTAGTGGATCTAGATGAGTAGACATAGGTAAAGAGGACGGAACCACTATAAATTGGATTTGTTCTCTCTCTCTTACTCTCTTTACTTTACCTGGCATGTGATTTATTTTGGTTGTGAATTGGTGGTTTTATTGCTTCTGTACTTAACTTTGATTTTTGTTTGTAAAAGAACTTTGTTGCTTGCTTTGATTTGCAAAAGCTTTTCAACAAAGTTTTAAAATCTTTAAAACTCCAATTCACCCCCTCTTAGAGTGTCATTCCATTGTTTATTGGGACCAACTATGTTTTCTTGGTCCATGTGGCATACTGATGTATAAATAATTGATGATGTTCAGTCCATTCATGAACTCCGGTGACAGAAAATAGTAAAGTGGTTGTCCTAAACTTTTCAGCAAAGTTAAGTGACCATTTTGAACAATTTTCCACTTTAGTGACTAAGCTGAACTGAGTCACAAAATTCAGTGACCGTAGGTAAAACTAACCCCTCTCTTCCGCTTTCATCTTCATCACCTCCTCCTCAATCGCTCTCTCTTTCTCTCTCCTTATGTCGATTCACACCTCTTCATTGATGCATCATTTCGATTACTGCCTTTGCAGATCTCGTTGTTTTCCTCCTATTCTTCGCCTTTTGAGGTAATTTTCTTCAATTCCTAATCTCCAATCCTATTTTCCATTGTTTTTGTTTTCAAAAGGAGTTTTTTGTGTGTGGATTGATCGAATCTCTCATTTTTATTTAGGGTTTGGTTTTCCACTTTAAATCATGATTTGAAAATATGGACCTAGAAGAGTCGTGGTGGCTACGGTTGTTCGTTGAGTAGAGAATTGCAAGTGGCAGATCTGAAAGAAAGAGAGAAACCAAGTAGGGAGTTGCAGGTGGTGAATCTGGAAGAAAGAGAGAAACCAAGTAGGGAATTGTAGGTGGTGGATTTGGAAGAGTCGTGATGGCTAGCGTTGTTGGTTGCCATCTAGGTTTTGAATTTCGCAGGTGTGTTGTTGTCTAGGTGTCACAGATCTAGAATGGAAGAAAGAGAGAGTAGCAGCGAGGAAGGGAAGCTTGAACGGTGGCGGCTATAATTTTGACGGAGAATTTTTTGTGTTGGTGGAGATCGACATGGTGTTAGCGGCAGCAGACACCTAAAATTGGTGTTGCATACACCTCTATAGATCTTTGTAGACCATTGAACACCTTTATAGACCTTTATTTACCTTTGTACATGTACACTTCTACACACCAAATTGATTTTCATTAAATAAATTAAAATTTGTAAATATCGTGTACACTGAATACCTATATACATCTGTTGTTGCCTCAATTCTACAACGCGAACAAAATGGATGGATGAAATGAATTATAGATCACGAACACCTTGAATCGCCTTTAATCCTGCAAGAACAAAATCAAAATGAGGCTGGTTGATCCTCAAGGGACTCTCTGACGCTCAAGTTAGTGTTTAATTTGGCAGAACTTTAAGTGTAAAATATGGCTGTAGAGAATGTACCATTCAAGTGTAATGGAAACCCTTATTTATAGAAGATGTGTGATGGTACAAATGTAATTCTTGAGAATATTCTTTAAAATTGGCCTCTTTTATGGGCTTCTGAGTTTGTTTAATGAATTGGGCTAAATGAGTCCGAGTTCAGGTTACATCAACTGCTTCCCACTCCTATTTTCGGGTGTCCCGGAAATAGGAGTAAAATATTTTTTATGGTTAAAACCACTTTAGCGATCCACTTTCTTCTTGTCACTATAGAATTGTGGTTCTTGGCACCATTCTTGGCCTATTTCTGGCTTCAGGGACTGTTTAAAAATCTTCTGGAACTTTAAAGGCTGATTGGGACCTTTAGTAACTAAATATTTGTTGCAGGGATTGATTCCTTTTTTTGGGCAACAAGCAGGGACTGATTCCTTTATTTGGGCAACAAACAGGGACTGACACCAACATTTGCTGAGTTTGACTGAGTTGACTAACGGCTCTAACTTGGGACCGTCTCTTCATGTGTTTTTTCCTTCTTCTTTTTTTCCTTCCTAATTTGATTTCTTTCTTTTTCAGTAAACTCAATTTTCTATGATTTGATTTTGATTCTTCTCTTCAATTCTATCATGATTCCCTGATCATACCTTCCCAAATTGTTGATTTTTTTTATACAAACTTAGAACCCTAATACTATATAACTTGTTCTCCTCGACCCCTCTTTTTTTCTGTTCTGCTCTTTTATCCATTCCACTGTTTGGTGAGTTGTTCTTCGCTCTTCCTCGCTTTTTCCTTTTGTTGCATTAATTTTCAGATTCTTGGTAAGAGAGGTCTGGTTTTGGTGATTCAACGAGGAGAAAATTTGAGAATGGTGTCTTTCTTTTTAGCCCTAAAGCCAACCAAAAAAAGGGTTAAGAAAAAAAAAAGTTGATGTAGCCTGAACTCAGACCCATTTAGCCTAATTCATTAAATAAATTCAGAAGCTCATAAAGGAGGCCCATTTTAAAGAATATTCTTAAGAATTACATTTACACTATCACACATCTTCTATAAATAAGGGTCTCTATTACACTTGAAGGGTACATTCTCTACACCCATATTTTACACTTAAAGTTCTACCGAGCTAAACACAAACTTGAGCGTCGGAGAGTCTCTCGAGGATCAACCGGCCTCACTTTGATTTTGTTCTTGCAGGATTAAAGGTGTTCGTGATCCATAATTCATTCCATCTATCCATTTTATTCGAGTTGCAGAATTGAGGCAACAACAATTGGCGCCACCTGTGGGAACC
Source organism: Flueggea neowawraea (assembly GCA_948243855.1). NCBI lineage: Eukaryota > Viridiplantae > Streptophyta > Magnoliopsida > Malpighiales > Phyllanthaceae > Flueggea > Flueggea neowawraea. The sequence goes on from CAODLS012050847.1 coordinate 18,217, forward strand.
TGAGATAAAAGCCATTGAGCTAGACAAGTTCCCAAGCCCCTTAGCCTCGACTAGGGGCTATTGTAGTGATGTGCTCCCACATCGCCTAGGAGTCGAGGCCAAACGTCGCTTATAAGCACCTTCCTCCCTCAAACCACTGAGGTGCCTTTTCAGGGACAAAATCGTAAGGGTCCGTGAGCCCAGAGCGGACAATACATTAATGGATAGGCCTAGCACGCGGACATGATCCACAACAACATCAATAAATCAGCTTAATTTAAAAAAATATATATTACAGATGTATGCACCTTCAATGAAAATTCATTAAATCAACTTCTTATAAAATAATTGTGAACTCTTTTTTATACACTTGTGTACACTATTATACATCTTCTGGAAAAACCATATATTTTTAATAATATTTTTTTTAGAAGAAACTCAATTTCTCATTGGAAGTTTTTTTTCAGCAAAAAAATTAATTTTTCGTTAAAATATCTTAATTTCTCATGAAAATGGTATTTTTAAGATATGTGTATCTTTTC
>CAODLS012050868.1:0-11104 GCA_948243855.1 Flueggea neowawraea
TTGTAAGAGTTCTCACTTAGCTAGAAAGTGAAGTTGTGATCTTTGAGAAGATTGATAGTGGAAATCCTAAGTGGTGATACTTAGGTAGTGGATGTAGGCATCGAGTTGGCCGAACCATTATAAGTTCTTGGTGTTCTTTCATTTATAGCAATCATTTTCGAAGAAAATTCAAAACTTCTAATATCACACTATTCAACCCCGCTTCTAGTGTGATTATCAACTCAACAATTACATTTCCCCCAAAGACTGAAAACCCTTTGGGAAGGGATGTGGACGCCTACTTCAAGTACCATGATGCAAGTGGGCACTCGACAGACAAGTGTCAAGAACTAAAAAATAAAATTGAGAACTTAGTTTGAGGTGGACACTTGGACCAATTTGTTGATGATGAAGCATCGAGAGGGGATTCGAGTAATGAAACAAGGCATCGAAGAAGTAATGATAATCAAAGAAGTGATTAGCATGGGTTCAACTAGGCATGCTTCCACCAAAAAAGTCACATTTTGTCTCTTAAGTATACTTTAGATGGTGGTAAAAAGTTGAATACTTTGAGATTTTGTTGACTTTTTATTGTATAATTTTCTAATTAACGGGTAACATTCTTCTTTGTCATTCATAAATAGCTACTTTTGTGAATGAATAATAAGTTAAGGCAAGTTGAGTGCTTGGCCACACAAAATAGAAAAGGCTTGCGGGAAACCAGGCCTATGTAACCAAAAGTGCTAAGAACATGAAGTGAATCCGAGCATTGGCTCCTCACCAACAACTCACAAGAACCATCTTGAGACCACTGGAATGCACCGTGAGTAGAAAAGCTTGAGAGAAATCGAGCTCTCACTTAACAAATATGTAAGTAGAAAAGCTTGCGGGAAACTGAGCTCTTACCAAGCGATGAAAAGATAGATTGCGATGTGACAACGGAGCACGAAGCTTGCAGGAAATCAAGCGCTCATTGTAGAACACACGTAGTGGAAAATTTAACATCGCACATGAGTGACAAGTGAAACCTCAAGTGGTGTTTTCATGCATGCTACAATGTACTTGCTTAGACGTGTAGCAAGTGAAACCCCAAGTGGTGTTTTCATGCATGCTACAGTGTACTTGCTTAGACGTGTGGCAAGTGAAACCCCAAGTGGTATTGTCATGAACACACGCGGCCGATTATTCACTAAGACGTGTGGCAGGTGAAACCTCACATGGTATTGTCATTAACGCACACAATATCTTATTCGCTAAGGTGCGTGGCAAGTGAAACCCCAAGTGGTATTGTCATTGGCACACGCAATATTCGCTAAGGAAGATCAAAGATAGTGCCTCTGAGGGTTGCACCAAAGGCCACACCAATAGTAGTCCCAAACACAATCATGATTACTCGAACCATTAATTGGAGCGGCCATCGGTACTTGCTTGAGTCGAACTTTAGAATGTTCAAGTTTGGCTTAACAAATGCTCAAATAAAATTGTAAACAAGCGTTGCTCGTTCAAACTTTGGAAAAAGCTGTAAAAAGAATATAATTAAGTTTAGGTTAGTTCAATAAACTCATATTGAACATCGAACTAAGAATTATTAGAAATTTCATATTATTTTGAAAGTTCAACCCTATATATATATATATATATATATATATATATATATGAGTCTTCAAACAAGTTTGTTTACGAGCCTATTCTTGAACACACAAACGAGCATGTTTGCGAGCTTTTAGATCCGAGTTTTTTGGTGTTCAAGTTCGGCTCGTTTCTTAGTGTGGTAATGACGCGGTACACCAACAAAACCTAACAATATTTTTTTACATATGCACTTTTTCTATTTACATATGCGCTTTCCAAATTTTGTTTGCACGTGCATCACTTTTCAGATACACGGACATGTATTTGTATATCCGTACAAACAATGTATATTATATATATATTATTTTTTGTTTATATATTATTAAATGTTGTTATATATTACTGATATCCATTTTATATGTTGTTCATATGTGTTTTATATGTTCAAAATAATAAAAATAAATAAATCTAAATATTTATATGTTGTTGATTTGTTGTTGGTACCTTGTTTATATATTATTTTCAACATATAAACAAAATACAAATAATATATAAACAATATATAAACGTCATATAAACAAGTTTAAAAAAGTGCAATAAAATGAACAGATTGTAATTAAATTCTAAACAAATTTTAAACAAGAAATAACATATAAACAAGTTTTAAACAAAAATAACATATAAAATTTATATAAATAATTTTTAAATAAGAAACAATATATCAATAACATATAAACAAATTTAAAACAAATTTGAAAAATGAACAGATTTTAAAAAAATTATAAAAAGTTTCAAACAAGTTTTAAAGGGACCAAAAAATGTAATTTGTGAAACTAAAAATGTAATTTATAAAACTTAACGCTGTAAAGCAATTAATTTTCAAATTTCTGTCAAAATAAAATAAATAGGCTAATGTGAGTGTCGTGAATATGTAAACGATCATTTATTAATTCGAGTTTAAAATCTTATTCATACTCAGCTTATTTATTAACGAATCGAGTCACAAATAAATTTTTATCGAATCGAAAGTCAAATAGCTCGTCAACGACTCAGCTCATTTGTAGCCATAATACAAGATTCTCAGAAAATATCTTTTCTTTCTAATGACAATTTTTTTTATTGCAGTCCAACAAATTTAAGAAGAGTTGTCCATGAAATAGAATAATAAATTCAGCCAAAGCCACGTGTACGTGTACGATTTAATCAGGAGACAGTTGTTGTGCTTCAAGAGGCAACACAAGAAGAGATTAACAATATCTTGCAAGATGCTCAATCGTGTGCATATCACCGATGTAGGTCTCACAGCGACGTGTTGAGGATTAGGAGAAATAATGGTAGATTTTCATAGTCTAGAGTTGTTTAGCCTGTCTAGTTGTGAATTTTTTTTACTTTTTTTAGAAAATTAGAAAATAAAAAAATAGAAAAATTGTTCATACAACATTAAGGATTTATTTAGTTGTGAAAATTTTTAACTATTTTTTAAAAAATTAGAAAATAGAAACAGAAAAAATGAAAAAATTTGTCCAAAAAGAATTTTTAATTAGTAAGCATATTTTCTAAATGCTTTTATATTTCTAAAAAATAAAAACAAAACACAAAATAGAAAATAAAAATAAAAAATTATTTTCTCAAATAAACATAGCCTAAAATTTTCTATTGTTTTCTATGTTATTTTAGAAAATAAAAACAAAATAGAAAACAGAAACAGAAAATTATTTTCTCAATTAAAAATAGCGTATATTCTTTTACCATTTCTGCATAATTTACCGCCATTAAACTTGAACAAACCGTATGTTGAAACTGGTAATCTTTGCGGATGTCACATTATATAATAATATCTTGGTTTTAGCACCTTCTATCACAACATCGCCATTATTCCAAAATCCTAAAAACTCTGCAAAACGAACTTCTCCAGGTCGATATTTAATAGTTGCGTATTTACTTTTGATGCCGTTGTTGATATCAAATAACCATGTGTGAAAACTAGAACCATATCGGGCACTATAACTTTTAGAAACAAGGGTGAGAGAATCATTTAGCACTGCAACTTCCCATAAATGATAAAGCTCAAATGGCTCCAGAATTCGATTAACTAGTGGCATTGGTAAGGTACTTGGCCGTAAGCTTGCCCCGGCCATTTAAGCTTCAACTTGTTGCCAAGAGTCGTTGCTTAAACTATATACTTCTATTGGCCAATAAGGAGGATACCTTGGAAACTTAACCACCTAGCAATTAAAATAAAAAAAACAAAGCATCAATCGATATTTGTTACAGATGAAGTAATTACTAATCAAGAAAAGACGGTGCAAAATAATAATTTTTATTGCATACCTTGTAATCATTAGCTTTGTGATCAAAACCGAAAGCAATCCAAGGAATACGACTATGTGGAGAATTTCTGCTCCTGAAATAATTTTTGGCAAAATTCTAAACTCTCTCGTTGATGGATTCCACAGGGCAATTTTAATTTTGTCATACTCGTTGTAATTCACACTGTAATTCGTAGTGTGAAGACCTAGACAGACTAAGCCCTTATAACATCCATAAACAGACACAAAACCTCCGAATGCGTCCAATAGATGGCTTCTTGGGTATATATTCACAAACCCTGCCAAATGTGTTCTCCTATAAACACCGCGAAAGAGATCTAAGAGAAGAGACTCATCTTTTTTTTTTTTCCTTGCAGTTCTTAGAATGCAAATTTCTTAAATCAGGATCGTCGATTAAAACAGACCAGGCTTTAGACACACACTTGAATCGCAATAGAGATTGTACTTCGAGTTTTGACAGAGTATCCAAATGCAATTCATGAGGAATATTGAAGTGAGACATTACTAGGGCACCCCTTTCTCTGTTTCTAATTCTCTTCCTACGAGTTTCAATTGCTCTGTTGATCCAAATAATTCTATAATGGTTGCTCTGCAAGCCGCAAGGAAGGGTATATATAGGGTGAAGAGCTTTTGCTTTTCTGTCTGCTACAAGGTAGGATTGGAGTTCTAACTCTCATAAGTCATAGGTTTGTGTCGTGGATTTGACTTCCAAGTCTTATAGGACAAGTAGAAGTTAAATTATCATGAGCCAGCCCATTAATAATTGTTGACTAAATGTCAACAATTTAATTTAAATTTCATATATTAAAACTTTAAAAACATGTTATCCTTGCTTCCGAAAAGCTAATTTTGAAAGAAAAAGCATTTAAATTGATTTTTTTTTTAAATTCTAAGTTTTAATGGGTCAAAGCACATTGCTATGTCAACCAGCAATGCCAAATAAATATCACTTTTTAAGGCTTAACAGCTAATTTCATGATAAAAATGATCACACAAGCTATAGTAACGTGACGTCCAGCAACCATAAACCATTGCAAAAGACAATGAAACAACGTCGAAATGCCTTAAAAAAATGCACATCAAAAGAGTACAGAGTACTCATCATTCATCAGAACTTGCAGAACCTACCAGAACTCCTTGAGAAGAACCTTCCTTCTTGCTGCTCTCATCCTTCACCTCGGTGTCCGACTTTCTTATCCTAATCTTGTATTTAGCTTCAAACTCTGCTATTTCTTTCTTCTTCTTTTCCAAGGCTTCGTTAAGCCTTGCGATGACTTCCTCAATCCCCTCTTTATTGCGCTGGACAGCAGGCAGCACCTCTTTGATGGTTCTCTCAACAAGAACTCCTCCGATCATCCGGTAGCATCTTCTAGATGGATCAAGCGGTTGGATCGCATTAATAACCAACGAGTGCTCACTTGCTTCCATCTCTAGTTCAGTGATTTTCGAGTAAATTTGATTTAGTTCAGATCTCAGAGCAGTGTACGTGTTTGCGACAACTTGCTCATTTATCGGTTCAGGTTTGCTAGCCATGGCACCTGCAAAAGACCAAAAGAGAAGTTATGAAATATGAAGGATTATCCACACAATAGTATCGAAAAGGTGTAATAATGGAATTGGTTACTACTAATTAAAACCTATCATGCATATGTATTTGGCAGTTCAAGATACAGAGTAAGACAAGTTAAATCCAATACATTACTACCGAAATTCTGAAACAATTGTAACCAACAACTTTGGTTAGCTCAAAACTCATTTGGGATGGTATTAAAACTTTGAATCGAATAAATGGCTCATTTTCTTAGTTTGATGTTCATTGAAATTTGGTTTATAATACCACCAACATTGAATCAAAACAAAAATTACTTGACTCAGTCAGTCATTCTCTTATTAGAGATCTCACAAATATCTAGAATTAAACAACCTTGTAAAGTTTCTTAAAGAACTGTGCTATCTTTGCCATAACTTTATTTGTCAATTTGATTGACACGATTAACTTTAAGATTCTATATTTCAAGGATAAAACACACACACACAAATAAAACTCAGTTCAAAAAAAGGACACCTCAAATTCTAATGAAAGTGGGATTGCATTGACATAGCATTCAGAGGTTGGGGTTGAAATTGAAATGACAAGGTTAAAAGGAAGAGTCAGTTATGATAAAGAACGAGAAACTACAGAAAGCCATACCATATGAACTTCGTGAAACTCAATTTGAATTAAGCCCACAGATTAGACGATTTTATTTTGATTAATCTATCAAATAATAACAATTATTCATCTTTTTGAAACCTTTTTATGAACTTTGACTTGCATACTTATCCAAAAAAAAAACTTCTGACTTGCATATCTAGATAGATGTGAGACTCAATTTATTTGCATCCTCTCATAAAATAATCATTTAGGAATTTGGATATCAGAACATTAAAAAAAAAAGATAGTAGAAAAATCACTCAGCTAGGAGTTAGACATAAATTGTCATTTCTCCTGAATTACATTGCAGTCAACTTATTAATGGTGATGATTTCTTATGCAGGTAATGTCAGTAACATATCCAAAACAATGTTTTAAGGCACCAAAATAATTCAACAGAGTTAACAATTAGTTTGGTAGATCCAAGACAAACTTATTCTTGAGATATACCATGAGCTTACACAAACTTTTTCCAAATAAGAATAAATACAATAATACAAACAAGCTTTTTACAAGTTCATACACCTTTTAGTAGGTCAATTAGATCGGACAACAAATTACACTAAGCTTCACATATAAATATGAGTTGAAAATTAGATTCAACCTTTGGATGTGCAATCTAATATACTTATGAGGTTTTACACTAGCCAAATAACAAAGTTGTGCTACCAGCTCAGCTAAATATGCAACCATATTCAAGCCAAAAGAGATGGAGAAGTTTTGGAAAATAAAAATTGAATTACAACAAACTCTATCTCCGGAAGGAAACCTCACAATTTCAAACCCCAATCAATTTCACCACAACCACTCCTCCACTCATCCTCTGTCGTGCCATCGTCAATCAAATAGTTGACGTAAATAACGAAAAAAAAAAATTCATTCTCGTGAACCCACATTAGTTCCACCATGTTCAAGTTACATTAACTAATTCAAAAACACAAAGGAAGCTACAACTGATTCGCAGACTAATTAAGAAGACGACACTTGACCATTAGACTTGACATATTGAAAATCAACTCAATCTGACACAAATTACCCAAACCCTAATTTCCCTAATTTAGAAAACGAAGCTTACCACGGTGAATGTCGTCGGTTTGTTAGAGAGGAATTGCTGAATGCTGTCCGCGACATAGACAGAGAGCACCGAGACAGACAGAGATTGAGAACCGAAATTAGAGAGGGTTTCTTAGAGAAAAATGCAATTTGCAACTGAAATGTAGAGGGTTTCTTAGAAAAAAAGAAAATGGAGAGTTGAGAGCAACAGATGATGAAGAGCGGCGGCGGAGAAGGACGGTGAACAAGGGCGACGGAGGAGATGGAAGAGTGAAGAGTGAAGACTGCGTGTTTGAGCGAGAGAAACGTAAGAAATGTGAGAAGTGAAATTCACCTCTCAAATTACAAATGTAGAGAAAAGAAAAAAATCAAAAACCCAATAAGAGAAGATCACACGCATCCCAAACCAATGAACTGGGCACCAAGTTTACCAGAATTCATTAAAACACACAAAAAATCAAAATACCCAAAACAAAAATAAAACTAGATAAAAGTATAAACAATCAAATAAAAAAGGTAGTACATACACTATTTCTACACCCAATCAAACAGGGATGGGAAAGCCAGTTTAGCGAAACAATTGAAAAAAGGATGGTAAATTTGATGGGGATAAAGAAGATGAAAAGCACACTTTCAAGTAACAAAAAATTGGGTTCTTACAAACTGAAGAAAAAAAAAAGAACAAGTAATAAGCTAAGGGATTAAAAAAGGCGATAACTTTGATGGAGAAGAAGCAGTAAGAGCAGTACCTGAGACTGAGTTAGATCTACGGGAGACGGAGATTAAACTTTGAAGAGAAAGACAGTAGCTATGGGCCTCTCTGGCTCTTCGTCAAGCGTTCTTCGAATCTTTGTTTTTTTTTTTTTGACAAAAAAGGGGTTTTCAATATGCACTCACATTTCCTATTTGGGCAAACTACATGACGGTCCTTGCGCTTTTGTATATTTTCTTTTCGGTCCATAAGTTTAAAAATTAGTCACTCTAGTCTCTCACTGTTAACTCCATTAATCAAATATAATGCAAATATGATGTGATATATGGATATTTTTATTTCATTAAGTTCTTAAAATTATTAAGTTTATGTGTCATGATAAATTTCTGTTATATTTGACTAACGGAGTTAGGAGCGATAAATCAAAATAACTAATTTTCAAATTTGTGGAAAAAAAAAGAATACATCAAACCTCAAAGACAGCTATAAATTTTGCCCTTCCTATTTCTCAATTTTTCTGCTAGCTCATGTCGCGTATCATTTTAAAAAGAAATAATTGTTGACAAAATAAAAAATTGAATTTGAAACGATACTAATAAGTTCTTTAAAGAATAATTTAAGGAATGTTTAATTTTGTGTGCTTTAGACAACTAGGCTTGTAGCAAGAAAGAAATATTTAATTTTGGTGTTAACAGGAAACAAATATCTTTAGTGAAATATTAAGGTTATGTTTAGTTGAAAAATTGTTTTATGTTTATATTTTGTTTTTGTTTTCTAAAATAACACCAAAAACAATAGAAAATTTTAGTGTTGCATGAACAATTTTTTCATTTTTTTCATTTTTTTTTCTAATTTTCTAGAAAAAAGTAAAAAATTTCTACAACTAAACATGCCCTAAGTATTAAAACGGGATGAGCTACGATCCTTTTGCACATATATCATTTACTTCCTTTTAAATGTGACGATTAGTTTCAAACTAATCCAACAGATACAAAAACAACACATTAAAAAATAATTATGTTGCACATACACTTTTTAATGTGTTGACATTTTTATAGCCGTTAAATTAATTTTAAATTAATCTATACCATCGAAAAGAGATAAATAATATAAATCTAAAAAGACAATAACCCAATCCTTTAACAGGGTCATTTTCAGCAAACTAAAGCCAAATTCTCTCTCTTTTTTCCTTTTCTTTTTTCTTTTTTTTTTCCTGATGGTGGAAGGAACCATGCTTGCTTTCTTGCATCTGCCATGCAAATGGATACAGAAACAAAGTTTTTAAACAACAGCAAAAGAAAATACATGATTATTGTGTCATTCATGTTTCAAGTGATTGGTATTCCACCTCTTCATGTACAGTAAAACAATAAATTATGAATTTGTAGAAGACAACCGTTACAAAACAGAAATCTCTTGTTGGTAGAATCATTATTACTGAGATGACAAAACTAGACCATCACAGCTTCTCTCAAATCCAAGGTAAAACTGACTAATAAACCCAGCAAACGGCTCAAGTCAAGGCTCGTATGTCATGGTTTCTGCCTCCTTCCTTAATGATTCGAACAATACCGAAGATAGATACCTTTCTCCGAAACTTGGAAAAATCACCTGCGTAGATTCAACATGAAAAATAATAATGCGCAAAGCAAATTAGTTTCTTCATTTATGATCCATTGATCTAAATGATTGGAGTAGCAGTGTAAGTATGCTTGAAATAAAAGAGTAACATGGAACCATTGGGGATTGAGTATGTTGCATTTTGATTTATGCTACAAACTAAAGTAGCCAAAGTTCTAAATGGATTAGCTTTTGCTACAGATGAAATTAGAATCCAAAGTTACGTATAGAGGTAGAAATTAATGTTTTTGAAGCGCAGCAATTTTAAGGTATAGAACATACAACAATGAGTTTCCCAGCATTCTCTGGCCTCTTTGCAATCTTAATTGCGGCAGCAGCAGCTGCTCCAGATGATATTCCGACCTGCAACAAAATTTCACACGGATTAGCAAAGCAGAGAGGATAAGTGTAAGGAATGCCAGGAATTTGTATGCATATAATACAGAAAATTCAATGCATTAGGTGGCATATAAGTTCATGATTTTCATACTCAGAGACCATATAGGTAGAACACGTACCAGCAACCCTTCTTTCAGTGCTAGAAGCTTTGCAGTTTCAATTGCTTCATCACTTGAAACCTACAACACAACACAAAATCGGATTAAGGAAAAGCTACTGATAACTCACTTTATATATCCTAAAATGGCAGACGCTTCGAGACAATTCTTAGTTATTGAGGTAGACTATCAATCCATTTCTCAGAACTTAAACCTCTAGAACTAAGGATTGATAGAACAATTACTGGAAACTTTTCACTTTTCTATAGAATTCAGTTGAAATGGAAAACCCAGTCCAAATAATGCTGAAGGTTACACTAAGAGGATAAGGGTAAACAAAGAATTAATACAAAGGCTCTAAAAGGAAGTCATTCACATACAGCATGACGAGCATTGCTTTTATTATGCCACCACCCAAAATCATAGTAATTTGCTCATTTAAACATACGAATGAAAATATCTTTTAAAATAAATTCTGTAGATCCAACTCTCAAAAAACAAAAAGGGGAGAAAACAATTCATAGAACAATTTGGCCTTACTTGAACAACTTCATCAATGATGTTAACTTCCAGGACCCCAGGGACAAAACCAGCACCTATGCCTTGGATTTTATGAGGGCCTTAACATATGCATTTGAATAATAGAAATAGTGAGAAAAAGATAAGAAGCCCCATAGAAAAGAACAAATGCATCTACTTAGCAATGTAATATACAAGAAGTAGCTCTTGCATGTTTGGAATATAGAAAAGAGTGACATGCTCAAAAGCTTGCATCACATTTAAATTCATGGAAAGAAGTCCCACAACTCAGTTAAAAAGTTCAGAAGGGTATTCAAACTAAAATTTTAGACTTGTTTCAGTTAAAAGATTAAGATCCTATAAGGTATGTATGGAAAATAAATCAACAAGCAGATGCAGCACATATTACTAACTCACCAGGTTTTCCGCCTGATAAGATGGGACTTTCAAATGGTTCCAAACCATACAACTACAGGAAACAGAAAAATAATATAGGTTAAACCGATGGTGAAAGAAACCAAAAAATAAAATTTTATCCAGATACAAGCCACATGATATTCTACTTCCAGTCAAGTTCACAGTAAAATTTATTTTCATAGGGAATTGTTAACAGAATGTAAGCCTACCT
>CAODLS012051000.1:0-16550 GCA_948243855.1 Flueggea neowawraea
CGCCAAAATTAACAACCACAAGTACGACAAGAGCACGATCAGGTATAGTGGATGCTCATCACTTGCAAGCTATAAAAGAATTAGAAGAACAATCATAGCAAAGGCAACAGGAAGCTCAGACAGCAGCGATGACAAGGATGGACCTGCTTTTAATCCTTTCGGTTTCGTCACAGACAACCCTTCAAGCCGCAGTGCCATTCAGCTTCCTGAATCCCCCGCTGAGGACGGCAACGTCGGCCAAATGCTTTATGTAAGTTAGCTATGCCCACATAAACAAAAGCTCGCATCTTTTTGAATCAAATCAACTAAGTGGGTTTTTATTAATACCTACTACTGTAACGAATGTAGAGAATAGAAGACAAGGGAAAGGAGTATGGTTCTTACATCAGATCAGGGAAATTCGTATGGTTCGTCAGGGAAACCGGTAAGTTTGTGACTATAAAGTTCTTTGCTTATATTTTCATTTCGAAGAATTTATTTAGTAAGCACTTATTGCATTGGCAGGGTCACCGGAGAAGAGCCGTGGAACCATTGTCTACTTGCATGGTGCTCCTACCCAATCTTTTAGCTACCGGGTTGTCATGTCTCAGGTCATTAAACTTGTTAACTATCTAAAATGTTATCCTGTTAGTCTTTGATAGTAAAATTCTTTTTGATTTTTAATTTACCAGATGTCAGATTCTGGGTTCCATTGCATTGCACCAGATTGGATTGGATTCGGTTTTAGTGACAAGCCACAGCCTGGATATGGATTTGATTACACAGGTTTTGGCTTTGAATTACTGTTAGTGGAATTGAATCTTAATTTTGCTGCTGTCTATCTATATTATTTACATATCTCTGAAATCTTCTTGTCACAGAAAAGGAGTATCACGAGGAGTTGGATAAATTACTGGATGTCCTCGACGTCAAATCTCCGTTCTTTCTCCTTGTTCAGGTTTGAATGCAGTTACTCAAAGCTATTAGTAACTGACTCGTAGTTATCAGTCATATGCATCTGATTTGTGCCTTCTCTTCCTCTCCGCAAGGGTTTTCTTGTAGGTTCTTATGGATTGACTTGGGCATTGAAAAACTCTGACAGAATATCAAAGCTAGTAATTTTGAACAGTCCATTGACTGAATCATCTCCTCTTCCTGGCCTGTTTCAAAAGCTAAGGTTCTTAATAAAATGCTAGCTTCATGAGTTGCACATTTTGATTTAGTTTTCTCGAACATTGTTTCTTTGACGTCCACATGTTTTTGTTCACTCAGGATTCCTCTGTACGGGGAATTCACCTGCCAAAATGCAGTGGTGCCTGAACGTTTCATTGAAGCAGGTAGCCCGTATGTATCCAAATTGACATCTCTCTCCCGTGGAACAGTGGTCGCATTACTCTATGATGCGTGCTCACTTTCTGACAATGCTAACAAATATTTTGCAGTTATGTCCTGAAATTGGAAAAGGCAGACGTGTACAGACTACCTTATTTGAAGAGTGGTGGACCGGGATTTGGTCTGTATTTCTTCCCTAATCTTTCAAATTTTCCTGTTTTTCACTTTTCATAACTACAGTTGCCTTTTCCACCGAAGTAGCTTCTGCTTCAGCCTCAGGATAACATGGTTTATGCATTAGTGATTTGATGCTTCTAATGTCTTCTTCAGCTCTTCTTGAGGCTGCGAGAAAGATAAATTTCAAAGAGACCGCACGCCAAATAGCTAGCGGCTTTACCTCTGAAAAGTACGATATTCGGCCGCATCCTCCACAGGAGTTCTGTATTTCTTTCACATTACTTTGCAATGAGTCATTGTATAATTCACCATTGCAGATGGGATAAACCAATACTTGTGGCTTGGGGAATAGCAGACAAGTATCTGCCAGAGTCTGTAGCAGAAGAATTTCAGAAGGGAAATCCTGACAATGTCGAGCTTAAATTGATTGAAGGTGCTGGCCACTTGCCACAGGAGGACTGGTAATTAACAAGATTGCTAAATGCATAGGTTCTTTTTTTTCCCCCTTTTGACACTTCTCTTATGGGAATTTCTTGCCTCTGTACCAGGCCTGAGAAAGTTGTTGATGCTCTGAGATTTTTCTTCTAAATTATCGAAATGGTGATAAACATTCATTGTGACCGGAAGGTGAGAAATATGACAGAAGGAAGGTATCGTACTCTATTCCATTCTCCAACGTCTCTGGTAGATGGCACATGGAATTTGAAGGGTGATCTAACTTTAGCGGAGATTGCCATGAAAAATTAAAAAAGGAGTTTAAGCAACTGGAAAAGAGAAACAAAATGTCTATATAGACTTTTCTTACATTATTTTTTGTTCTTATACATTTTCCATGACGTAACGTGCATAGCTCAATTGGACTTCTTTAATGGCAATTATTCTCTTAAATTAAATCCAAGATTCTATGGAAACATGAGTTTTTTCCTTTTGTGTGTGTTCTGTTGCATCTTTATTACTACACACTTTTAGGAACGACATGATTAAGCGTTATGGGAGCATCAGTACCAGGCAGCTGTCTCTCTATTTCGGGTTAATTTTACCCACGGTCATTGAACTTTGTTGATTTGTTTCTCAGATCACAAAAGTGAAATTTTGTTCAAAATAATTACTGAACTTTCTTGATTTGTTCAAAAAGGTCACTTTGACTGTTTCTAATGAAATCTTGTGACGAAAATTCTGTTTGTAAGAATTTTAGAGAATAATCACTTTTTATTTAGTGAATAATAGGTTTTTAAATTGTAAAAGAATAGAAAGGTAACAAAACCCTTTAAAAATTATATATAATCAACAATCGTGTAAGTATTAAAAATATCAGCACATTTAAACTCAACTTTTATATACATGAGTTTTGATTAGACTTTTGATCTTAGAGCGTACTTTCGTTTATATTAATGAAAATATTTTTTAGTTTTGACTAATTTTAAAAAATTGATGAGATAATTATAAATTTTTCATTTGATGTTATAAATTGAAAATTTTAAATATATTTTTAACAAATTAGAATTATTTGTAAATGATAAATCGATATGCTTTGCCAAATTTGTCCAAAATATCTATTGGCATGGCACCACAAACATGGAGAAATTAGGAAAGTTAGAGCTCATGACCCGTACAAAATTAAAAAGTAAAAAGGGCGGAAAAAGTGGTTGGTGATCTTTAAGAATGGGAAGGGTAAAAAGGGGATAAATGCAGACTGGCAAGACATAAATGACAAAGCAAGACATATAAACAAAAATTTTCACAAATTACCACGCTTATGGACAATTAATGCCACGACGTCATAGGTATGATGTTTCTCATCTGATTTTGGGTTTTGTCGTGAAACTGCGTCTACCAAATATTGTCATTAGTTTTTGCTCTCATGTACACTTGCACGATAAATTAAATTTTTTAAATTAATACCCAAATTTTATTGGATCTAGAATTTATCATCTAGTTTTGGGTCTTATTGTGGATCGATAGATGTGGGCGAGGGTTTTTTCGGCTTAAGTCCAGGTTGTGAAATTAATATGACATGGGTTTTGAAATATTCTCAAAATTGTTTTTTCTTAAAAAAACTAAAAATTAAATTGTTCAGGAATTGAAAAGATAGGAAAATTGTTCTGAGATCATAAGAGGTGCACGATTTTAGAAAAGATATTTGTGTTCTTGACTACCGCCAAATTGAGATTTGTTTTGAGAGAATATGTTAGGACTTCCACTTTGAAAGACCAACCTTTTAATTTATTGCAACAATACGGGTTATTTTCAAGAAATGTGTTCTTTATTTTTTATATTTTTATTATTTGCTTTTATTGTTCTGTTTGTGTTCAAAATCAACAATTCTGAATATCAACAATTTGATATTTGAATCAGCAACTTCGACGTCTTGAAGTGGCATTCCGTTTTAGAAATTACACCACGTGTTTATTTTTATCATTTAAAATTCAGATTTAAAGTACTAGCCATTATAATTTCTTAAATGCATAAACTGACATTATAATTTTTCAAATGCAAGAATCATGTGTGTTTCATGCACCTATATATACTGTTTTCTTCTCTTCTTCATCCGACTCTCTCTCTCTTCATCCTCACCTCTCCTCTCATTATTTCTCTCCACCTGACTCTTTCTCAACTTCTCTGTCTCCTTCCATGGATGCCTCCTCTCTTTTCCACCTTCTACTCCATTGTTGCTCACTCTTTTCTCTATCCTTTCCTTTCTCTTTTTTGCAGTCTTCTATGCCTCTTTTCTCGTCTCTGCTTTTCTTCTCTTTCCTACACTAATCTTTCACCTCATCTTCTTCTTTTTGTTGTTCCAAATCTAACCTGAGAGATTCTTTGTGGTGGAAATTTGTTCTAGTTAGCGATTGTCACAACCCGAAATTGGGTCGTGGCCGACATACAAGATGAACAGTCTGAAAAAGCCCAGTCCATCTCATACAAGCCTTAGAGTACAGATTTTAAACCCAAAATCTCTAACCCAATAGTTATTAAACGATAAATAAATAGAAATTAGATTTATTCTGAAAACATAGATTTAAAAAGTAAATTTTCTAAAATAAAACATAACAAAAATATATTAATATATAAACAAGATATTTATAAGTAAATTCAGCTAACAAAATATTCATAGACAACCATACAAAATCAACACCCACAAGAATTCCAGTGTGGAGCATCTATTGCAGAAGACAAAGTGGGGTCCGAACAAAAATGCACTCACTGCTGATATGAATGCCTTACAGAGCACGGAAAGCCAGATGAACGCTACCAACAAAATCACCTAAAAAATATTAAAGAGAAGGGGATGAGAAAACTCCGTGAGAAAACAACACTCTATATCGTGTCATATATGCATCACAAAGACAGTTTTAAAAATATTTTATAAAATATACCACATGCACATATACAACCAAATACTAATAATATATACTCGTATATATATACAGATAATAATTCAGAAATTCATTTTGAAATCATTAGAAAATAAAACATACAACAGTCAGTCAAACGATTCAAAGTAATTAAATCAGATAAATTATTTTATTTCCAAAATATTTACTAAGAATAAAACATCTGAAAACTTGACAAAAACAGAATTGAACGAAAGGAGTCAAATAAATAGAAGTTTAAAATAAATAATAATTTTCAGAATACATTTACCAAAACATTTGCACCCAGAGTAAACAACATGTAGCCAAGCCTCAGATATATATATATATATATATATATATCGCCTAGCAAAATAAGACAATGGGACTACAGATCGTTTCACAGAATGAAATGAACTATAAATCATTGGCTAGACACACGGTTACCACCTATCCTGACAATTGAGCCTTCACAATGGTTACCAAAGCCTACATAAATTCCTGTAGCTAGACATACAAAAATCAAACTGAAACTGACGAACCGAACCAAAATTGGACCGGTCAAAATCGGAACCGAATCAGAACTGGAACCGATAGACCAAAACCGGACGGTTTCGATTTAGGTTCTGGTTCCACTCTTTCAAAATAGTCGACCGGCGGTTTGAACCACCGGTTCAACAGTTATTTCACTTTTTTTTTATTTTTTTTTATTTTTTCAACTCTCTATAAATACGCCACCCATTTCTATCCAATTTACACCATTTCTTCTCTTTCAATCTCTTCTACACTCTCTCACAAATTTATTTTCCTCTAAATTTTTCTTATTAATTATTTATATATTTTATTATTGCAATTACATTTTTTTATATTTTTAAAGTTATTTTTTACAATTACATTTTTCAAATTCCTTCTACTTTTTTACTATAGTTTAATTAATTGATTTATTTATTTTATTATATTTAATTAATATTTACATATTTATTTTAGAGTAATGAAAAATTTTGTAGAAATAGAAATTTTGAAAATATTGAAGTTGAAAATATTAGAACTCAAGACAATCAAACTCAACTAATTCTCACCCAATGAGATGAGGGGGGAGAGAGAGGAAGAGTTTCTAGTTTTTTTTTTTTATTTTGTTTAAAATTATATAATATAATTACTAATAGAATAGTTAATTTGTTTGAAAATTATTAAAAAAATCTTTGGAATACAATGCATTATTGGTACTATATTTAATTATTAAATATAACAAAATTTACAAACCGAAAAAAATGACGAGATAAAATAGTGGATTAAAAATATTTTTTTTTAAAAAGAAAACCAAACCGAAATCGAAACCGAACCGACGGTTGAACCAGTCAAGACCAGTCAGAACCGGAACCGGAACCAAACTGGAACTGAAACCGGACCAAACCGTGAGAACCACGGTTTGGTTTCGGTTCTCACATTTGACAGATCAGAACCGGCAACATGCCTACTTGTAGCATAGGTATCCCACGCCATAATAGTTATAATAGACAGACATGCAAATCAGACAAATATTTACAGAAAATATATCTATTTATACTAAGAACAAAACATAAAACATTTCTCCAAATACTGAACAAAAAGTAATTTAAAATGCTGAACAGAATATTTATAATACTAAGTAGAATTCTTATTTTAGAAAACATACTGAAATTCAAACAGAAAACTTCTTCCAGTAAATATAGTAAATTTCAGAAAATAAATATTTAATATAAAAAAATATATTTATTTCAAAATAAAGTAATTATTACTTATTTCAGTAATATAAATAATAATAGCAGACGAGCATACACAATAAAAATTACTTTGTAGAATACAAAATATTAATACAGAAAATTACTTACAAAAGTAGAGTGTTTGTTTCATAATTCAAAATAATATTCAAAATAAATTTTCATAATAGGGTTTTCATGTAAATCAGATTTTATTCTTAACCAAATAATTATTAGTCAAATTACAGATTATATCTAAACACAACAAAAAATATACAGAGTTGAAGACACAACTTATGTGTCTGAAGCTGTCATCGCACTCACTTGGACGTCGTGCCAAATAATCCAAAATTACGGACCACTAGTGAATGGCCGAGCACCTTGAAAATCAGATGAAACAAAAAACAAACAACAGAATTGAAAACAAACAGAGAAATTATAACAAAATCAGATACGAAACTGAAGGAATAAGGTACCCGTTTAACAAATAAACAGTATAAAAAAATAGATAGTTCAAGTTACCTACCTCAATTCTGGTGGAAGCATAGCAGTTGCAGGACCATGTTTAGATGTTGGTCTCGTGAACAAACCACGGTCGGATAGTCGACGAGAGTGCTCGGCTCGTTCGCAATCTAGATGTCACGCAGATCGACATCATCGACAGACGATTCACGGTGCGATGAGATGGAGAAAGGAAGATGGAGGGAAGGAAGAGGGACGAGAGAAACATTTTTCTTCCTCCCTCATTTTTTCCTTCTTTTCTTTTCTTTTCTCTCTTTCTTTCTTCTTTTTCCTTCTTCTCCTTTCCTTCCTTTTTTTTTCACTTTTCTCCACCTTTTCTCCACCACCTCATTTCTATTTATAGGAGCCTTAATGAGCTTTTGGTCCTATAGGGCCTATGGGCCCAACTCAATTGGGCTTACCAATTAGTCTCGGTTCACGGTCCCGGTTCACACCTTGACCGACCGGTTCAGTTCACCCGTCATGGGCGGACCGCTTTTCCAACATCTCCCACTCGCACATGACGGAACCTTAACACGTCATAGATCATGATGGAACTAATACCAATCATGATAATGACCTCGTGTCATATATTATCATGCAACATGGTTAACACTTGCGTAACCATGCTCGATCATCTCGTCATACAGACAAATAGACCACGTGACCAGCATACGATGAGAACATATTTGCTATACACTTGTAAGAGTTATATAACAGCTCTTAACGCAATCCTGCTAGAAGACGTCTCTTCACAGAACAGGTTCATTCTGGCAATATATATGCAACAACAGCTCAGACTACTGGAAACGTATGCATTCCTTAGTTCGTAACCACACAATTGTTACTTTCAAACTTCACGATCTCACGAAAGTTTTTCTCAAAGTTCACACATCATGTGAAACGCTACATGAGAGCTAGCTTAGCAAACTTATGAGACTAGTGCAAATGCGTATATAAACGAACTTCCCTCTTACACCAAATAATCCACATAGCCAAGTTTACTTGCCCAAATAGGCATGCTTGGTCGAATCAATCATGACCATTAACGACAAGCTAAAGTAGTCAAACTCAACTACACGTTTTGAATGTGTTAAGGGTTCTACGGGTAGGTAGTACCAAGAATCACATGTTCACGACAGGGTCTCATACTAGGAAAAGTGAGATCGTTTTTCACTCTTTTCCATCCCTATGGTTGTGTATATAGCACACATGGTATGATCATGTGATGTGGTGTTATTTCCTTCTCTTAGCGGAGTACATGTTTATACAACATTATCAACACCACACAGAAGTTTCGGTTATGATGCATTTCGCTATCTAACCCAAATCCACACTTAACAGTATTACTTCTGACTTTAAGACAGAGTATGCTAAAAGTCTCTCAATTTTAGCATTTGATCATTTAATGATCGACATAAGAATTTATCCTATGGTGTACGTATATTTTCATACGACTTTTTCTTGCCCCTTACAATGAACTAACAATTGTAAAATACAAGACGACCTTTTAATTACTAATACGCTCTCTTTCTAAGTTCAAAATCAGTCACATCTTAATCTTTTCCCAACAAATTAGGAAAAACTAATTTTTCCTTCTTTTCTTTTATTTTCTCTCTTTCTTTCTTCTTTTTCCTTCTTCTCTTTTCCTTCCCTTTTTTTCACTTTTCTCCACCTTTTCTCCACCACCTCACTTCTATTTATAGGAGCCTTAATAGGCTTTTGGGCCTATAGACCTTATGAGCTCAACTTAATTGGGCTTACCAATTGGTCTCGGTTCATGGTCCCGGTTCACACCTTGATCGACCGATTCGGTTTACCCATAATGGGCGGACCCTTTTTCCAACAGAAACAATACTATACTGTGGTAATATCATATGTATGAATGCAATGCATATGCAAACCCAAAACCCTCGACGATGCTAAAATCCTATTTCTTTTAAAATTACAGTTAATCCTTAATATCTCAGAAATTATAAATTAGTCGCTGAACTTTTTAAAATTATTAATTCTCCAAATATTTCAAATTGACAAAACAGACTTTTTATTATTTTTGAAGTTACAAATTATATCTAGACTATCTTAAAAGTACAAATAGTCATCTCCACTTATCAAAAATTACAAATCTTGATCTCAAAAATTGCAATTCTGCTCCCATACATAAAATATCAAGTCTAATACTCAATTTATTTGAAGTCATGAAAAATTATATCTTTAGTCCTTTTGACACGGAATCACATTAAAACGTCCAAAATCCTAAACCGATAAAGACTCAATGTTTCCAACCATTCCAATCGACTCAAAATAGACCCAAAAACCTATATCCATCATCGTTTTCATCCAGAACAGTATCAAATCATAAAAAACAATCCTCACAAATTCGGATAAAAAAGCCAATTTAAAATATAATCATCAAATCATCATACTCAACCTTTATTCATGTTTATCCAACTCAAGTTTATGAAAAACAAACCAAGAACTATTTCGGATTCTTCCTGAAATGCTTCAAAATTGAAGCAAAGCTCTCACCGAAACCCATTTGACCAAATCACCAAAACTTCCAAAACCAAGCTAAATTTACATTCATTCGACCTCAATCCGTCATTACCCAACACAGACCAATTCATTTTTTGACAGAAACAAGAAAATCTGAACCCTAAATACCCATTTCGGCCTCAATTAAAATACATCATCTCAAGTAAGAAATGGATGAAATAAATGTCTAAGAACATATTCTTACCTTGATTGAAGAAAATAAGAAGAAAGGAATGGATGAGAGACGAAGAAATTGAAGAGAATCGGGGTTTTTAAGGTCTGAAGAGTGAAGGAATGAAAAGAGGAATAAATGAAGTGAAGTGATGGTAGTGGTTTGATGTGTTTTAAAAAGGGCAGCAAAACGGTGCCGTTTCATTTTTTTTCCAACAGCAGGTTCATGAATGACAACAACCTATCGCGGACAACAATGCATATAAACGACCTGCAGCTTAATCAAAACGCATGAGGAAAGAACTTTAATCAATTCCAATTTAACCAATTCCCTTTTCTTCCAATTTTTCTTCTTCCAATTTAACCAATTCCCACTTAATTTAACAACTTTAATCACTTCATTAACTATTCAAAGAACACCTTAAACATAAAATTAACCCTTCAAACGTCAAGAATTAAATGGAAAATTATTGGAATTATTAGTCGAAAAAAGCAAGGTATTGTAACAATGGTGGTAGATGACACTAACAGAGAGAATACAATCGGCGGTGATACACGAGAGAGATAGTGAAGAACCAAACGCGAGGGGGATAGAGTATTTTCACAGCGACAAACGACAGAGAGATCAAGAGATTGGGGTTTCAAGCGAGATTGAGAGAATGGATGGTGGCGAAAACAATGACAGGGCGACAGCATGGGCTTCGAACCCCTAGTTGCAACCCCATTCCTAAAGTTATGTAAATATTTTGTCTTGTAAATTAAAAATATTTGTGAGATATACTTATTTTGTACTCGTTTTTGTAAGCATGTGTAGGTTTGTTATGTACTCATTTTTTAGTTGGCTCGTTATATACTCATTTTCGTACGTGAAAAAATGAGAACGATTTATTCTCGTTTTGTACTCATTTTGTAGTAGTTAAAATGACTATTCAATGCTCACTTTTGCATCTAAAATAATGAGAATAATTTATTGTCGTTTTGTACTCATTTTGTAATGGTTAATGTGATCATTCAGTAATCATTTTAGTATGCGTAAAAACGAGAACATTTTGGTCTCATTTTGCACTAATTTTGTATATAGAATCTGGAGTAAATTTTGGTCTCGTTTTATACTCATTTCTAGCGAGTGGTTAGCGCGTGGTTAAACTTCTGACGAACTGTTAAAAGGTAATCAAAAAGTCAAATTTTGGTATTTTTAAAATTACATTATAAATTTATGTATTTTTGTATACATTTTAAATGTTTATACCTTTCTAAAATTAATTTTTTTAAAATATTTTTGAACTTTTCCCTTCTTCTTTTACATGGTTTATTGATTGGTCCAACTTGAAACGAAACGATACAATTTTTGTGACTTTTATGGACAAAATTTGAAACTTTTCGTGACCATTAGTGTTATTAATCGCTATTTTTCTTCCTCAACCTTTTCTTTCAGATAATAAAACTAAAATCCAATAAAATATCTCACAGTCCCAAAAAAAATATCTCAAAAAAAAAATATTAAAGGTGTTTTTTTTCAGACATATTTACTATTTATCCTACCAAAAACGTGTCAGCTTTTTTATTTTCTATTATGTATTTTTTATATTTTTTATTATGTAATTTAACTACAATATTGTGCAATCTATTAAATATATCCAAAACGAACACCATCATTGTAGACTTAAGTTTATTTTTTTTAAAATCAAACCATGCAAGTGTTTTTTGTTAAATAATTTTATAATTTATTCAGTTGTAAGGGGGTGAAAACATCTACTCAGTTTTTTTGGGACAATTTGATATTTATACTAAATTAAAGTACAAAATTTGACATTTATCATGCACCAAAAAAATTTTGACCAATAGAAACACGCTTAAAACATATTACAAAAATACCACATTTTTAATTGACTGAGAAATTGATCGAGAATTTGAGATTTTTTGGCAAAAAATCTCGATGTTTTCACAAGAAATTGATTTTCTTGTGGAAAAAATAAAATTTAAGAGAGGAAAAATATAATATTTTAGAATGTATCTATATGTATCTAAATGTATTCATATGTATTCAAATGTCTCCAAATCACAATATTTTATATAAAATTAAATTTAATAAATTTTTGATATAATATTTTTAAATTAAATGCCTTCAAATTACAATTTTTCATATAATGTTTACAGTTTTTTTGATATTCCCCAAAATTTATCTAGATATTATTTTTTTATAACTTTTTATAGTATCCAAATATATCCAAATTTAACTTTTATATAATTTTTTAGTTTTTAAATGTGTCCAAATGTATTTTGATGTCTATATTTAAATGTATCCAAATATATCTCAATGTCTCTGAATATATTAGCAAGTACACAAATGTATCCATCCATGCAAAAAAATTGATATAATTCAAAAATCAATCAAAGTCAATAAAAATAACCTAAACAAGCACAATTAATTTTTTTTCCCATTTTCAACAATAACTAAACACTTTTTCTGAAATTTCTGTATAAATATTTTTTACATTAAAATAAAATAATAAAAATGACAAGTACAAGGGGAAAAAAGTAAAAATACTGAAAATGAAAAAAAGAGGGCAGCATTTAGGGTAAACCCTAGCCGCCATCATCAAAGACAGAAGCGACCAAGAAAGAACCAAAAAAATGCCACCAAGGCAAAGGGACGACACGACGGAGACAATGGGATAAGAGACGCAATCCAAGAGCCAACAGACCAAAGAAGCTGAGAAGTGAAGTGTGAGAAACGACTGAGATGACGGAAAGAGAGAGATTGTATCGTGAGACACCAAAGAAGTGACGGACGAATCGACAAAGAAGTGGCAGACAAATTGAGATGCGAACGTGACAGATGGAAAGGGACATGACGGAGGGAGAGGGATAGACACGATGGAAGGCGACAAAGGTATCTAGAGTTTCTAAGGAGAGGGAAAGAGAGAGAGAGAGAGAGGAAGAAGGGAGAAATGACGAGAGAGAAAATTTAGAAAATTGAGAGAAAAAATATGTTTTTATCTCAAAGAATGTGGCATTTTTAAGATTAGATTTGAAAACATTAGCATATATTAAAGTTGCTATTAAAACAATTGTATTAACCTAACTAGTAAACTTTAGGTGTTATTTAGTCAAATCTGTATGTTAATTTGGGCATACCACATAATTAGCACATTTTTTTTTCTTTCGAAGCCTAGGTGGTTAGGCTTCTTGTTATAGTTAAATTAAGGCGAGAGGACATGTCAAAGCCTTTTAATAATGTAGATTATAATTATCTTTATAAAAGGCTTTACAACACACTCACGGGTGCTGCATGGCTTGAATCCAGGATGCACTATATCTACTGTGGAGGTCTAACCAATTGAGGTAGAAGCTCGTGACTATAAGTATCTTTATTTAATTACTACAAGAGTAAATGACAAGATTAGTTGATATTTTGTTCCACTAGTTGAGCAAGTCCAACATATATTTTGACCGGCTTTGTGCACATACCTTTATCCTTCTCTTGTCAAATTTTCATCGTGGTAAAGACACATTATTTGTAAATATATATTATATATTTAATAAAATATTTTATAGGCTACTGAAAACCATTTAAAAAGAGAAAAATAAGTATTATTATCATTCCAATTAAGGGTATTTTTTAGAGAACAGTGATCCTTCTTCTAAAATATTAAAAAATGTAAAATTTAATTAATAACATATAGCAAATATTATATTTTTAAATAGTTTACAAATAAAAAAAGGCACAACTTCTAGAAAATATGCTAAATAATACTATATACTTGCCAAACTAGTCCAAATTAACAAAAAATATTAACTATTGACAAAATATTATTCTTTTACCTTTGAATTTACCACCAGTCCTATAAAAATTGGACGGCAATCTGAGTCTTTGGCCACTGGGGAAATAAATATATCTGCACATTAAAACGGTTATGGGTCAAAAGGGGCAAAAGGTTAAGTTAAAATCATATGGAAATCGCTAGAAAGACTAGCATAGAAAATCTCGACGTATCTCACATATACAAGAGCAACACTCCAAACTTCCATTACAGGTCCGTGGGGACAAAACCAACACCACCCACACAAAAAATTTCTCAGCCAATATTGTCGAAATCGAACTTCAAATTAAGGATTTTACGACCAAATTTTGAATACCACAATTATAATTCAAGCATGTAATAAAATTTAGTAAATATGCACGCAACTCCATCTATGCCACAAAATAAAGGAAAATAACAATCATGCATCAATTGAAAGCAACAGCTAAGCACTTGGTTTCAGACATCATTTTCTTTTTTTTTTTCCCTCCAGATATTAAAAGTTTTTAGACAATTATGTCCAAACAAAAAAAATCAACATTTAATTAAAAAACTGTATATTATTTACACCTTAATTGTAGGCTTCACAAAAAAGAAGATTCATCCTCGTATTCTCAAAAATTCATGAAAATTTTCATTCATCATATTTTTTTTGCCTAAAACCTCATAATTTTAATAGAGGATGCCTACCAATTAAGATATCCAACCTTAACTATTATTTACACATTTAATTTATCTTTTATTTCGCGTTTCAATCAATTACTTGGAGCATGTATTGGGTTATTTCTAGTTGCATGACTGATCAGATTAAACATACATACGAGTAGTCCCGATCAAACAAAGAAACGTATATATGAGTAGCCATCTTAATCACTTTATTATAAGTTCATATTAGTAATTTCAAGAAATATCATCTATAGTTGCCCTCTGATCGACTTTGCTCCAAACTGTAGGTTGCGAGTTTAACGAAAACATTTTCCATGCAGTACAATCATATGTTCCATGCTTATTCTTGTAACCTCTATTTAATTTTGATACAATGCTAATAAATATGAGGACCAACCTATTTAATCACTTCAATATTGGTAAGCCTTTCTCGTGTATTATTATTGCACATATACCATAACCCAAATTGATAATGTACGATGAAAGCGACCGCCATGAAACCAAAAAGTTTGGCATAACCAGATAAGCATCATCCACTATCTCACTCTAATTTTATTTTTTTTAGCTAATTATTGCACAATATGTATCACATGCATGCCTTAAAACCTACCTGTCACGTTTTTGCGGATGTAGGTAATGATCAGTTTCATTGGAGAGGAAAAACCTTAATTATGCGTATAGGTTTATCTAGGATCTTTGATTAGTGAAATAATTATGTGGCATGATTTAAAAATGGTGACAAGAAAAGTGAAGATGCAGTTTCATGTGGATTAATTATAAAGTACTGCATATACATTTTGCTTTTGGACAAGGAGGGAATCCCACCGGACCAGCAGAGTCTGATCTTTGCCGGGAAGCAGCTGGAGGGTGGTCGAACCCTAGCGAATTACAACATCCAGAAGGAGATCACCCTCCACCTGGTGCTCCTTCTTCCTGGTGGCATGCAGATCTTCGTGAAGACTCTGACTGGCAAGACCATCACCTTGCGGCCATCATTACGCTCTCCTTGCACCTTCACCATTGAAAATAATTGCAGCTTTCGACTTCAAAATTCAATAATTCAGTTTAATTGTGTGTTTTTTGTACGTCTTCACTTAATTAACTTACATTAAAAAGCTATATAATCCATGACCATTTGATATTGACGTCCTCGCTGTTGACTATATTGTATCCATTAAATCCTATGCTTTGATGGAGGTAATTGTACTAATTAATTTTACAATGATGTATATCTGAATCTTTACTTATTATATTAGTATCATTCAGCTAAATACTTAGGACAATGTGCATAAAAGACAAGCTGGTAACAGATTATGTAGGTATACTCTTTATGATTTGAAGTAATGGCATTTGTATTATGTGCTATTGTGGATACATTTCTATTTGTTTATTCGGACTATAAGAAATTGTTTATATAATTTTTTTTTTATTTTTCATACTTGTAGACATGTTGAATTATATTATTTTTATATTTTGGTTGTTCAAAGTATATTATTTTACTGAACTCATAATTGAACATTATTTTCATTATTTTATAAAGGATGCCAAAGAGAAAAAAAATTGAATGACGATACGTATACAAGTGAGGGTCAATGCGTATGGACACCTGGCATGGATGATGCTTTGCTTAGAGCATATTATCATGAGCATGTTATTGGGAATTGAGTTGGGAAAACTTTCACCACACATGCCTTTGACAGCATTGACAACATTGTCAAAGAACTAAATATGAAGCATCTAGAGAAAGGAATAGACAAGAATCAAATTCAAAATTACATGGAAAATATAAAAAAGAATTTCAATAGGTGCTATGACATTTTCAAGAATGGGATGAGTGGTTTTGGTTTTGATCCTAGTAGTGAAATTTGGAGTGCTGAGCCTGAAGTTTGGGAGAATTTAATTGAGGTTGGTATAAATTGTTAATTGAAAATTTTTGAGATATTTTTTATTTTCATAAGAAATTAATTTATGTTCTTTCTTTCGTAGGTTAAACCTCATGTAGCTGAATGGAGGGAAAAACCATGCCGAAATTGTGATAAGTTGGTTGAATTGTTTGGGAATGATCGAGCTTCTACTATACATTCGGAAACAACTTTTGAAATGAGGCAAAGAATGAATGCAAGTTCAACAAAGGATTATGTTGAAGGCCACGCACTAATTACCATATATGAAATTGATAACTTGGTGACTCAAGAGGAGATCACTCTTTAAAATATTGAGACTGTCAGCATTGAAGTTGAAAATATGTTATCTCCTAGAGCAATGTCTCATGATGTACAGTCCATTAAGAAAAAGAA
>CAODLS012051094.1:0-16848 GCA_948243855.1 Flueggea neowawraea
TTCAAAAACACTCACTTCAATCCAATTACAACAATAGATTCACTTCTAAGCAATCCTAAAGTACCAATTCACAAA
The DNA here is from genome assembly GCA_948243855.1 of Flueggea neowawraea. Taxonomy (NCBI): domain Eukaryota; kingdom Viridiplantae; phylum Streptophyta; class Magnoliopsida; order Malpighiales; family Phyllanthaceae; genus Flueggea; species Flueggea neowawraea. The sequence goes on from CAODLS012051094.1 coordinate 76, forward strand.
CAAAGACGGATCAAACAAAAATGCGAACTTTTAACAATTCTCAAACTAAATCAAAAGAAATGTATGGACAAAGAGAAAAACTTACAGGAGTTTTGACAGCTATACCCTCAACCTCAAGATCATAAACACGGTGAGAGTCGGAGACGACGGTCTGTGTAATACCTCGTCCGTTTTGATTGGAGTTTGGTATGTTTCCGTTCGATTTCGAATCGGTTCTTGAATGATTCCGATGATGATTGGGTGTTTAATATGATGAATAAATATTGATGGAGTTTAATCATGTTAATTTTTGCAAAGTTTGGTGTTCGAATGTGATCAAGTTCGTTTTCGATCTTGATTTGTTGGTTGGACCATTCATTTGGTGTTTTGGGTGATGAATGTTGATGGATTTAGTTTAATTAATGACCCTTTGATCTTGTTGGACGTTGGTTTGATCGAATGAAGTGTTTCCGGGCAAAAAAATTCATGTTTTTGAAGTACACAGTCAAGGACACGGTTTGAGCTTTTGACCGTGTCTTTCAGCCCTTTGATCGTGTCTGATTTTCCTTGACACATGACCACATGATTTTTCCCGTGTCTTGGAGGTCATGCACGTCTCTTGTCATTTCTGCCCGTGTCTTTCCAAAACGCCACTGTTTTGCTTTGCTTCATCTTTATAAACCCTAAACCCGACTCTTCTTCGTCTTCCACCATTTTCTTCACGTTTCTTCACCCAAATCTGCCCCAAATTCATCTCTTCTTGCCTCCCATTGGTTCTTCTTGCATTCTTGAGATAAGATTATCATTCTATCTTGGTTTTTGTTTCATTTTTATGCATTTGTTCTTGTTGGGAGCTTGTTGAACGAAAATGGATTTCTTTGAGTTAGGGTTTCGGATTTGACCTTGTTTATGGTGAATGTAGGTTAGATTTTTGTTGTTTGATGTTGTATCTAGCATGAATGTGGGTTTGATTTTAGGTTGTGTAATTTCGGATTTTTGTGTTGTATGATGCTTATTGATGATTGATTTATGCTCTATGGAGTGTTAGGAAGTATATGGCATACTCGAGAATGTTTGGGATCGAGCAGAACGGAAGTTGGACTAAATTGGTAATTTGCCATTGGAGGACCAAAAATGATATTTGACATTTTAGGGACTAAAATGCTATTTGGTTTATTTAGAGACTTAAATTATATGTTTTGGGATTTAGAGGATTTATTGATGATTTTTGGAGTACTAAGGACTAACTATTAAATTTGGAATATTTTGAGGATTGATCCATAATTTTTCTAAATCTAGAGACCAAAGAGTAATTTTACACCGAGGTGTAATATTTGATTTATTATATTGGACTTTGGTCTGAAATGGGTTTTTTGGGCGTTGTGCAAGCGTCGAAGTCTACCGCCATAATACCAGCATTATGTCTTTGATTATACTTTGATAATTGTTTCAACTGTGTATCTTGGTCTGCGAGGTTAGGCAGCCGCCAATGGTACGTGTTTGAGCCATTCAACTTGGATATTCAGGCGAGTAGAATGACAGCTTCAGACACATAGACTTGTCTTCTAAACTATTTGTTTTTGATTTGTTCAGAACATATTTCTGAAATTGGATTAACCTAAGGATTGGTTAATTTAATAACCTAATTATGTGTTTAATAATCAGATTACTGTTTTCGAACGGATATATACGTAATATATATCTCTCACTGTTTTTGATATGCGCTACTTCATGATTAATTGTTTTTTATTTAAAGTTAATGGAAAAATCTATTCTAAAATAAATATTATATTTTTGTAATAAATGCTTGGTTGGATTATTGATGGTTTCTGAAATAAATATTATGTTTTAATATTTATTATGGTTTCGGCAATGAATCATCTGTTTTAGATTTTAAGATATTTCTTCAACATGTATTTATTTTGGGATTAAATGTATTTTTGGAATAATATTACGTTTAGTATTTTGAGATATTTTTGCTAATAAACATTTCGGTAGAACGTTTGATTTATTGAATAAACAAGATGTATGTTTGGCATGTTGCCTATTTTGATATTTTTAAATAAATATATGTATATGTTTTTGGTAAACTATTTAGATACAGAGACGCCTTTGCTACGGGGATGAACATGACCTTTGGTATACCAACGCTTTGATAAGTCCAGCTACCAGGATTGTCGGTAGTCATATGTTCTGATCCAACACATGATTTGATATTGATTGTGGCGGAGTCTACAATCATCACTGTTATTGTTACTGTTATTGATATTGGTCTCCTATCACCAGTATTATGTTATTGTTACTGATATTATTGCAACCATTTTTGAAATGGTTTTCGATAATTATTATCTAAATAGCGCATGTGTATTTATACATGAAGTTTTGGATACACCTTCCTGAAGTATTTCGGAAAATTCTCTCCGATTGCATTTTTGAAAAATATTATGACCTGTAATCAGTTTTGGGAAAATAGATATGAATTTTGGTAAATGTTTTTGAAAGTGAAGTATTTTGACTATTTCATATTTTGAAAACTAAATATTTTATTTGAAATAAATATTTAGCAAATTTTTATGACTATTTGTTGTCTGCTTTGTTTGCGAAGCATTTCGAAATGAATTTTGAAAACTATGGATTCGTATTTAGCGTGTATATGTATGTACACTTATACCTGCATGTGACGTTTTCGAACAGTTTTTAAATCTGTCTTTGCGAGGCACGTACCAGGCGATCTAGAGTGTCGTTTCCTCACTAGAGTTCTTACCCCTTTCTTTTCTGTCTATGCTCCTGTACTCGTTATTGCAGGTGATTTTGGTTGATTACAACTTATCAGCATTAAACACCTAGTGAGGCATTCTGAACTGCAGAATCAATGCCTTTTTTGTTCGGACCCAATTATTTATTTTGTAAGTAGCTCCAAACCAGTTTACTTTTAGGTATATGTTTTGGAAATTTATTTGGTATTTAATCATAATTTATTATTTATCAGATATATTGTTATTATTGTTTAAACTTATGTTTCAAACAATATTTGGATTTCTACTTACTACTTTGAAAAATGATTTCAATATCGTTTTCAATATTATAGTTTGGTTATGTTCTTTGAGGCTTGTGCGAGATGGGTCGGGCTTTCACAGAAGGTTCGTCTCGTATGCCGGTCACTGACTCGCAATAGGTCGTGACAGTCTAGGTCTATGAAGAAGAGAATGGCGGCGTTTGGTATGGCTTGAAGATGAAGAGAGACAGAGAAGAATGAAAATTAAAAGGACATTGCTAGATGGGGAAGAAGACCTAAAGACGAAAAAGTTGCAGCCGTAGGGGGGAGAGTTCTTAGTGGCAGGGGCCAGAGCGAGGGACGGTATATGGGTACCCTCCGCCTATGTAGCATGAAAACGAGAACATGAAACGTCAATTTTAAAAAATATAGGAAACGAAAACGTGGAAAAAACGTGTAAATAATAAAAATATATAGATATCTTTATAAATATTAAAAATATAAGAATGTATTTAAAAATATCTATGACTTGAAGTTCTTTAATAATAAAAAAATCTAATTTTTTTATAATCAAAATTAAAAGGAAAAATATTATATTTTATAGTACTTATTTCATATTAGTATCTTCATCTCGCATGATATTTTTTTTTGCCTTCAACCAAGAAGTATGTAAACATATTCAATTCAATTGCATAAATAACTCAAGAATTAACAGCATTAGCACAAAACACAAATTAGGATTAGATCAAGAACAATAATGAACCCACAAAAGAGAGATTAATTAATCAGTTTTTTTTTTGAAGGATTAATTAATCAGTTAATAATACCAAACAGTAACACAAGCCCATTTCAAAAAACCATGAAAGGACCTTAAATTTACGGAACATAACCACACCCTGACCCATCTATCCTCAAATGAGGGGCATCTTCTTCACAGCCTATCAAATTGACGACAAGCAAACAGTCCACACAGCCACCGCCACCACCCATCAGTACCCACGCATGATACACCAAATAAACACTCAGATTGAAGAATTTAAATAAAACCCAGTTGAGAAACACGTAATTTGGGTGAACCCATTCCCTATTTCAGCTCAGCATCAACTGGAACTCTTCATGGGCTTCGCTTTGATTCTTCACGGCTGACACAGAAACCAATTATAGTAGATTATAGTGCATCTGGAAACGCGTTTCCTAATCAAGAACGTTTGTAAATTTTTGGTTTATTTAGGAAACGGCCCCGAAACGTTTTTTTAGAGTTTCCCGGCGTTTCCGTTTCGGAGACGTTTCCGAAACGCCGAAACTCCTCACCATCCACGTTTCCGTGCAACATAGCCCTCCGCCGGCTGACCCCACCCTGATCCGCCATTGCCAGGTGCGTCGGCTACTGTTTACCTCCACTATATACTGGATATCGAGGGAGCCAAATGCTGTCCTGTTTCAGCAGGTACAAAGTAGCCATGATAGAGTTGTTAGACATGTTATAAACAGCATTACGATGAGGATGAGGATTCGGGTGAAGAATGCTATTTTTGATTGCTCCTAAGGAGTCACTGTTTTTTTATTGCTTCGTTTGTTTCTCATTATACATTGGCATAGAACAGGAGTTTTGGCAGGTATAGAGACATTGTGTGCAGTTGCTGCCTGTGTCTAGTAGAGACAGTAGATTGAGGTCAGTTTTGTTGAGAGCTGTTTAGATGAGTTTTACTGGCTGTATACCTCTCTTTTTTTGGCAATAATATAATCTAAAAAAATATTTTCTTTGCTTCTCTGTTTGTATGTGTAGCAGATATATGGTCCTACAGACTGAAGCTATGGCTGTTGAAATGAAAAATCGGATTTTTATGATGTCTCCTGATGTTCCTTGTTCTGCATTCTCGAGCAACACTTGACTGGAGATTTGGAGGACCACACACAATAACACCCACGTCGACATGTCCCCACAGTGTGGAGATTGATCCAAATAGTTCTGTAAGAAGAGAGAGCAAAGCAGAACAGAAACAGAATTAAAAAATTTGAGCTTTGCAGTTCATACTTTTATGTCAACGCAAGCAGGTTCGAACATCTTTCCTTCTTTTGACTATTATGTCTTCCTGGTTATTCCTCGTATCATCATATAGCTAATTTCTCTGAGTTATGGAGGTCCAAATGTTAGCATACATGTTTTTTTGTGATTCCTTTATAGCATCAACCTACGATACTCTTCTCTAGGTTATATGAAGTTCCAAACTCTCCCTAAATAATGTTGATGGATGAAAAAAATGGGGTTTCGATTATTTCATGAAAACTTGGTGTTAACTTCTGTAATTGTTTAATGTAGATTTAGAAGTTTGATTACGCCTAGGAAAACCTCAGTAGGTTGGTTGTAAATTTTCAAAACCTAACATAAGATGCATCATATCTGAGGATTTCCATTTCCAGTTCAATAACATTGTTCGAAAGAATAGATGGTTTGGTTAAATCATAAATGATATGCATTTGAATTACCTTTGAAATCTGGTCTTGAGCCGTAGTGCATAGTTGTTGAGCTAGCAAGACTTTCCAGAAACAAATTCTTATCTGCTGTTTGTTCTTTTTTCCAGAGCGTGTCAGTCATTTCCTTGTCTATGCTATCTTTCTCCTTTGCTAGTGTTCTTTCCTCCCAGAAATGCCATAAACCAACAATCGCCCCGCCAATGACTACAACACTTGCTACCATAGATGCCAGAAGTAGAAGTGCATTGTACATTCCCAAGGCACTTGTAGAGAAAATGTTTAGCAAACAAAAAAAAAACATCGTTGCAATAAAGGATGAGAATATACAAACTCCAGACCATATTTTGTTTCCTGTACCAACAAGACTAGATTTCGCACTTCCGCTAGAGATAGTACAGATAGAAGAGCCTATCCCCTTGTTAAAAAGGGCATTTTCCTGCAGATGCAATAGTTGGTCACTGTGTTCTCTGTTAATAATTTTTTAAATAAAAGAGAGTTGTTAGAGATGGAAATTACCAGTGGAGGTTCAGTTTCTTGAGTGACATGAATATGGAACTGGATATGTAACTGATCTCTGGGAAATGAACTGATTGACTCCACATGAATGTTAGAAAGAAGAGATATTTCTTGAGACCTTTTCACAGACCAAGCAGGGAAAATTTTTCTTGGTGGACATGTTTTGCCTTCCTGAACACGGTGAAGTATATCCCTTAAGATAGCAATGAAAGGCGAAATCCTGATTCCCCCGGAAATTAAAAGAAGATTTTCATACCTGATGATGTAAATAAGAGATCAGTGTTAGTGTATGATCAAAACCAGATATCTGCATAGTCTCATCATCATCATAGCTATCTGCATACATGGTTTTTATTCAAATAACCAAAAGACAACGTACATCAAGTGGCATGGTAGTTCATATCCATAAGGCCCCTCCACAAAGGCACTTATATGTTTGTGATTCCTGGATAAATGTTCTTGGATTTTCTCAGAAATATTTGACACATGGTTTCTAAGATTTGATGTCCAGTCTCCAACAGCCTTTACGAGAACAGATACAAGATATCTACCATCTAGAGGACTAGATGAAACGCTGAATGGATGCCATTGAAGCCGAGACATTTCGCGAACTCGAATGAAAAGAATGCTGAGGGCATTGTACTCAAGATCTGCACAATCACTTCAGGTATTACTTAGCGTCCAGTAAACAAATTCTTGATAAATGTGATATAATTTCAGTGGAAGCATCTTTACTTGCTGGTTTTGAAAGGACCAACTCTATGACCCCACATGGAAGGGACGCCATTGAGATCACGTCGACGCTGTTTCTTGATTGGCAGAACCTCAGAAAACGATCAAGCATGAAAAGAAAAATGCCTCCGGCAGGCACACAGATCAAGTAGTCGCCAATGTGCATGGCTAAAAAGATGATGAACAGAACATACATGTGATGCGTACAGTAGAACAACTCGAAGTTCTTTTGTCTCACAAAAGGGAGTGAAGTCACCCACATCAACCAACCAATGCACAGTAGGATAACTCCACAAAGATTGGACTCCTTTGGATTTGATGATGGGTACCAAGATATCACCTGTACAAAACTCTAATTAAATGTATGAAAAAAGGGTTTTTTTTCCTCATTAAAACGAGGATCGAATTAGCACTCAATAATTTAATGTTTTTATATTTCTCTCTACATGATACCATATTAGGAAAAAGTCATAATATGAAAAAAAAACTACCAATAATTATTATTCATTATGTTTTTATATTCATTATGCATTTTTTTTTCATAAGTAGAAAGTTTTATTAAGTATAATCCACAAGAGGTGAATTAGCACAAGGTAGGAAAAACTTTCAGAACTCAACATGTTGTTCACATTTAGAGGCGTTTGAGATAGATTTGGTAGAACTAGATTGTAAAAGTAGACTACGTAGTAAAAAATTAGAGGCAGTGCATGTCCTTCCCAAAATATCAAAGGCTAAGAAACCAAGAGTAATGAAAAACCCGCGAAAGAAAATGCATACTACAAATGAGAAAAGAATGCCTTTAGACATCTAAATGCATCAATGCCACAAATGTTGAAACCTTGAATTTACATTTAACAAAAAAATCACAAAATTGATAAATGTCAAGAATCTGAAGTTGAACCATGAAAATTCAAATGTGACAGAGAAAGATCATGTATTTGAGGACTAACTTGCGATAAAAGTTGTCCTGATATTGACCATGCAATAATGTAACACAATCCATGGATTGTGAAGAGAACCATGCAGAGATTGCCAATCCAAATGTGATATCTGATAGCTTGATGAGATGGGATGTTCAGAAACAGCAATATAACCGATCCTCTTGCAACTGGTATGAATAGAAATGATAGGCAAAGTAACCCAGCTAGACCAAAACCACAAGCCGATATTTTAAATATTTTTAACCTACAAAGGCAAGGTAAGAATTATCACTATAAATTAAAGAAAAAATAACAATTTGCATTCTTCAAACTAGCACTTCAAATTAAGATTGAATAACTACTTAATACTAGACGAAGTGGTAGGGTGTGTGTTGTCAATCATGTGATTCATATTTGATTTCTTATGTAAAATTTATAAGAAAGCAAAGTGATTTTTCTTTTACCAAAAAATAAAAAAATAAAAATTTAATAAGGCATACATATAGTAAACATTTAAAAATATATATATTTTAACAATTATAACATGTTGAATACTTGAACATGTAAATGCTGAATTAAAATGCTTTAAATAATTAAGATGCAGTGTATATATGCCTAAGCTCCTTTTAGTTTCAGATCAAATGTGAGCCAATCAACTAAAAATTTAAGAATACTAAGCCGAAGCTTTTGGGATCTTTTGATCGGCATTATTGGTTGGTTAAGTTATCAACCAATCATCATTGTGACTTGTGAGCTCTTGTTTTCTTCTGATTATTTTTTACACTTCCAGTGTTACTCGAAGCATCATAGAAAATCACTTTTAATTTATAACGAATACTCTCTCCGTCCCATTTTGAGTTACAAAAATCATTGTAGATGTCTCAAAGAAAAAACTGCTCATATATTTTGCACAAATATTCTTTTTATGTACTTTTTTAATTTCTTTAAATTTGACAAAAAGTAGTATTGACCAATAAAAAGATAATACTAAGTGCTGTACAAAAGAGTATAAAAAAGAATTGTAGTTCATTTAATATTCTTATTAAACTAGTCATAAAAATGAAAATCTCACTCAAAATCAGACGAAAGAGTAACCCCTGTTTGGAATGAATTCCACAAAATTTTGTAGAATTCATTTGGAATTCTAAATTCTTGTGTTTAGGAGACAAAAGAAATTAAAATTTCAATTCTAGGAATTGAATTCTATAGAATTGAAGATAACTAATCCAATTCCTATCAAATTTGGTGGGATTTCCTAATGAATTTCACAAAAAAAAATTACATATCTAAATTAACCTTGCTCTTTTTTACTTATTCAAACATTATCCCTCCTCTTAATCTAAACCTAACTCATGTTCTTCTTTCTTGTATTATGTTCATTGAATATCTTTATATGTATTATGTTCATTGAATATGTATTATGTTCTCTTTCTTGTATTATGATTTTTTTTCTTTATTTTGTGGACTTCATATGTATTTGATTATGAGATTGAGAATGATTATGAGATTGAGAACATGTATTATGATATATATCTTCTTTCTTGTATTATGTTCATTGAATATCATTATACGGTTGACATTGGGCTGAGTATCTAGTTACTTAGCTTCTCACCTCCACAAAACTCACACAAGACCCTTCCTTTTCAATTGATTCAAAGTTCACTATCCACCTTTACCATTTATTCATTCAAATGGAAACCAATATTTGCATTTCATGGTTCTACACAACACATTAAATAAATTTACAAAACTAGTATCAGGATAATTATTTAATATATTAAATAAATTTACCAATAGAATATGATTAAAAAATAAACAAAAATTATATTTTACATAAAGTTATTGTAATGAAGGGTATAGGAAATAGATTGAAATGAATTTTTAATTCTTGATTTGTTTCAAATATGATTATGAGAAATTTAATTGAATTTTATGTTTTAAGTAATGATATACTAAATAAGAGAATTTATTTACAAATGAATTCTATGAGCAAATGAATTCTAAATTTTGAATTTATTTGCTCCAAACGGAGTGTAAGTATATATATATATATATTTATTGGGAGGATGTTGTAATGTACCACTTGTCTGTTTCAGTAGTGTAGTCAACATTCCGTAACAATGCACTAATTTCCTGGGAATCCAAAATTCCAAATGACATAGGTGATAAAAATAATGATCCCAATGAACTCCGCAGCAGAAACTACTCCAAGGGGTCCTTCCACTATTATTGGGAAAGTCCAGAAATTGTATTTTGGTCTTTTTGATTCCTTTTGGTCCCTACATTTAATCAACATCAGGTTAGTTTTAAAGAACCTTTATTATGCTGGGAAGAGTAATGTTTATTCAACTCATATATACCTGCTCAAGATTTGTAGAAGTATATCCATATGCAACGATAAAAAAAAAAAAAAAAGAGGAAGAAGAAGAAACAAGAAGAAGAAAAAGTATTACTCAAGGAGCTCCACTTCAGAAGAGTTGAGGGCAAGATATGCAGCAGAAAGTACAGCAGCAGCTATGAGAGGGCCACTTATCACAAGAAATGTACCCCCTGAAGCCCCCTCAAAAAAAAAAAACAAAAGCAAAAAATCATCAACATGTTTGTATAAATTATCATAGTGTAACTTTAACACTAAAGAATCAAAAGTTCAATTTCGAGTAAGAAGAAATAGAATGACTTTTTTTAAATGAAGCCATTGGTGGAGAAAGAAGAAAAAGGAAAAACACTAACTACAAAAGTGTCTTTGGTGAACTGAAATTTATAGATCATACATTCAGGAGATTTAGATAGCAATGTTAAAAACAAAAGCCCAAAAGTATTTCAGTAACTAACCTGTGTTTCCAACGAAACTTTGATTACAGATTTGAATCCACTTTATAATCAAATGAGTCATGAAATGAGTTGGAAACAAGATCAAAATAACAAACCATGCAATGAGAGCAACCCAAATTGCAATCTTTAGAACCCATTTCAATGAGTGCACAAAGAGACTATTTCTCTTCTTAATGTCTTGGGGAACTACTTGGCCTCCATTTTAAAGAAGAAGCTCATACTGATCAGGTGAGGAATAATCCATTGTTATAGAACGTTTCAATTGGCCTCTACTCTCTTATATCCCCGGAAGATGATCCAAATAATAGAAAAAGCCACCGTTAAATAATGGCATAGAATAGTTAATAAGTGCCAAAAATTTGGGTTGCTGTTATTTTGATTTTTCTTCTTTTTTATTTTGACAAACAAAGGCAAGCATATTACTACGTTATTCTCCTATATCTTGAAGACAGTGGACAGTAGGGTCGAATCCATAGTTTATTCAAGCAAGATTATTCTATTCCATTAATTACAGACAAAGCTCGTTATCACAACAACAACATTAACTTACCACCTATGCTAGACAAGTAATCATGAATCTACGAATCTAACTGGCAATTTATTATTCTATCAACCAATTCAATCGATCGCTATCAAATCAATTGACAAAATAATAATAAATCATTCAAGTGCAGAAATAAAATAGATGTATAAACAATAAAGAAGCTCATACTGATCAGGTGAGGAATAATCCATTGTTATAGAACGTTTCAATTGGCCTCTAGTCTCTTATATCCCCGGAAGATGATCCAAATAATAGAAAAAGCCACCGTTAAATAATGGCATAGAATAGTTAATAAGTGCAAAAAATTTGGGTTGCTGTTATTTGGATTTATCTTCTTTTTTATTTTGACAAACAAAGGCAAGCAGATTACTACGTTATTCTTTTCTTTGTTGTTCTTAAAGGAAAGATTTTTTTTTTATGGGCTATCCGTGGGTCAAAGCATGCACGAGACACACAACAATTTTGGTGAGGAGTGTTTGTCGGTGGTAGTGGTCGAATTTAGAGGTTTTTTAGGTTTTTATTTTACAGAACTCATTTTGCATGCATAGGATTACAAACTTCTGATTTACGATTATCTCATACTTCGAGAACTAATAATATTTCTTTGTTCAATGCGGAATTGCAGATACACATGAATTTTACATTTTTCATCAACAGGAGAATAATATAGTATTGAAAGTATACATATAACTTATGTGGACTAATTGGAATGAAGTAAGAAGTTTAGGAGATCTACTAACCAAATTAAAAAAATATTGAAATCAAATCCCAAGAATGCACAAAAAACTGAAATCAAAATAATTTAAAATTAGCAAGGGAAAGAAAACCATTGTTCTTTAGGGGGGAAATAAAAAGGAAAATATGAATTAGATATGGGTATGACGATATTTTAGGTTATTTGATACTCTGAAATTTTGAAAATTGTTTAGGAGTGATTTTTTTTATACAAATGTTTATAAATGTAAATAGTTTCTTTGTAGCATAGACCAAGTTAGGAAGAAGAAGAAGCTCATGAGTAGTACTAGAAGTTTGGTCCATGCTGAAACCATTAGAATCAAAGGATTAAGCTGGCCATAATTATCTATCATTAATTTAATTGGCTGTAAGTCAATCGAGTCAAAGTACTACCTAAAAAGATCATTTTGGTAATGTTGATTAGGCGTCAAATGAAGGATTACAGGATTACGGAAGCAAAGATTTGCTTGTTTGACAGTCAAAGAGAATTCCCATCTGAAAGTCGATTATAGATTTGTAGTTGGAAAACGTTTCGATAAGAAAGAGGACCGACCAACTTGTTGAACACTAGTTGAGAACGAATTACTCTTACTTAGAGAACCAGGCTAATAATAACATATCCATTAGGGGTGACAATTCGTGTTAAAAGTGTCGTAATCGTATCATACCATTTAGATATGACATATCGTTATATATGACATAAACATTACACAAATCAAATTCATGTAATTCGTATTGTGTCGTAGTTGTGCACTCATGTTATTGTGTAAAAAATTAACAGTGCTACTATCCACCATGACATTATGGTGGACTTACCTTCTGCGTGCCACTGTGCCAGAGCTTAACCCAGTAATTAGATTGCTTTTTGTTTTTTACAAGTCTTTTTTTTTTGCCGGAAGAACTCTCAAATCTCTATTTCTTAGTGCTTGAAGACAACTCCACTATTAATAAATTCCGAGCCTATTGGTGATTATTTTTTTTTATTAATAATTGTAATGTACAAAAAGATGGTCAAAATTTGTTTCAAGCTTGAATTTTGGTAAAGTTATATTGTATATGCTAAAAGCAAGGGTTAATTTTACTGATGGTCATGGTTACTAAACTTAGGTTTGTTGCACCAAAGTCATCAAAAATTGAGTTTCATTCCAAGAAGGTCACTATGGCCAGTTTTTCGATATTGTAGAGCCGGAAAGATGACTTTGCATGCCATGTCACTTTAATATCGCCACGTGGATGCTGACGTGGAAACCCAACAAAAAACCAAACCAAAAATAAACCGACCCGAACTTCGACCAAAACCAAAAGTCGACCAACCTAACCTGACCCTATTGGACCCCGAAAAAAAGACCCTTACCCAAAATTTCGATTTGTCTTTCTAAATTATCCAACTCTTAGCCGTTTTTGTTGTTCTCTTCCCAACGTATGTGCAGTCTCATTCTCACCAAAATTTGGACTTGTCTTTCTCCACTCCTCTCTAGAACGCTTACTCTCTCTCTTTCTGCCTTTTTCTGTTTCTGTTCTTCAAAGCATTTGGTGGGTCGAATTTCAGTTCATCTGCAGAGGAAGAATGCATGCAAACAAACAAGAAAATTAAATAGTAAAGCAATTAGACAAAATTTTGACACTAGTCCCCGACAAGGGCACCAAAATTTGATGGGTGTCGAAACCAACAAATTAATTTCTACTCTAGAGATCAAAATAATTAAACTTGAAGATAATAGAGAGTAGGGTCGAATCCACATACATGAATTAACCCACCAATCAAAGAAGACTTTTATAGGCTTGTAACGGGCTTAATCAAAAGGGGTTAACAAAGAACAAGTTGAGAGAAACAATGATAAAATGAGCCAATAAATGCCAAACAAAATAATACATACCGTTGATGTTTATAAGCATAAATTCACGTCTAAAACCAAAATAGATCAAATGCACAACCAAGTACTTTGCTACTATTTTCACAAGGCTACACTACAAGAAAAAAAAAATTTGCGACGAGATTTTGTTTGCCGCAATTTTGCGATGAATTCGTCGTAAAAGTATGGGGTTGACTATTATGCAACAATAAATGTGATTTCGTCGCAAAAAGTTGCGACGAACGTGATTTTGTCTCAACTTTTTGAATATTAATTTAAAAAATAACAGAAAAATATTAAAATTCAACATGATTTACGGTCTAGATTTGTGGGCAACATGATTTCATGACTTCATTAAATATCTCCATTGTTGAAAACAAAGATCAACATAAGATAATATTCATCCAGATAATTTCTAGCAATTAATTAGAATAAAAATATTTTCTAATTAGAATGAAAGAATCAAAACTAGGGTGAAAATTAAAAACAATTAATTTATGATATTAATTTAAATAAAAGGCATTGAATATTTTTAAAGAAACAATTATATACCGTAATAATCGAGAATTAATACCGTAAATATTGGTTTTTTGTAAATATTGTTGTTTCATTATTTTTGCGATGAATTCGTCACTAAAATAGCGACGAATTCATTGCAAAAATGAAAAATGAGACGAAGTTGTCACTAATTTAGCGACGAATTCATCGCAAACCGTCATAAATTAATTTTACATTTATCAATTAACTGTTTCCTTAAGAATATTCAAGCTCTTAATTACCACTAATATAACAAATTAATTGTTTATAATGTTATATGTCTTAAACATTCACCCAAGTTTTGATTCTTTCATTCTAATGTATTATTATTATTTTTAACAATTAATTTGAATAAAATATTTTATAATTAGAATAAAAGAATCAAAACTTGGGTTCAAATTATTTTTTTTTGTTTTTTACTTATGTTTGATTTTTTGATAATTGAAATATAGTTGATAATATTGAAAATATTAATTTTTAATTTGGTTTAAATTCGTTGAAATTTAGAAAATACGACACTCAATATATAGTTCATTTTTTTTAAAGTGAAATACAATGTGTTTAAGGATTTTAAATAAAATGTAATTATATTTATAGTAATAAACATAAGTATTTCTAATTTTGGGTGGGTTTTGAAAATTGAGACGAATTCGTCGCAAACCACTGATTTTTTTGTGCGGCCTTTTCAATTTTTGTCCAAATATTTTGGCGGGCTTCCAAAAAAGTTGCGATGAATTCGTCGCAACTCGTCTGACCTAAAACCTAAATCTAACACAGGCACACTTCTCTTTCAATCCGCCGAACTCACTCTCTCTCGGCCCTCTCTCTCCATCGATGCTCCGTTCCCATTCACTCTTGCCCGCTCTCTCTCTGACCGACGCTCTCTCTCGCCTTGCTCTCTGTCACGTCGTAGCTCTCTGTTTCTTGATGGTTTGCTTTTCTGTTTCTTCATTTTCTCCATTAAAGTGTGTTCCTTTTCTGTTTTTTCTTTCACATTGATTGCTTCTAGTGTTGATCTTGTCGGTTTTCTTTCATGTGTTTCTATTCTTTTCATGATTATTTAGTTGTGGTCTGTGGGTTTTTGTTTTTCCATTTCTGTTCTTAAATTTGGTTGTACTGATTTGGATGGTTTGAAGTTTCTGGATTGAGTAGGAAATGGTTCCAATGATTTATGGGTTTAATAAGGAAGAAGGATGATGTTTTTGATTGGTAAAATAATGAAGATTTCGGGTTGGTTCTTGAAATTGTTGGTTGAGCCGAATGTGTTTGGATTGAATTTATGGAATGGATTAGGATTGAATTTCAATTCTGGAAATTTAAGAACGAAAGGGAGAGTTGTGACTGGTTGAAAAGTGAGGACCAAACTTAATATTTGGCAGGTGGGTTAAGTTGTAAATTCTAAAAAATTTGGCCAAAGTAGTGATTTTAAGGAATTAAAGTTAAAAAATATGCAGAGTAAGATGGTACAATTAAATATTCACATCTTTGTTACGTTAAATACTTTATGTCATGAATGATGAGTATAATACATACTTCACATAATTACAATATTATTTTGTAGTGAGTTTTAATTTTAGTTGCCTCTTTTGCGACGATGAAAGCTTGCTATGTTCATTAATATATTGGTGCAAATTCAATAACAAATTTGGATCCTTTTTTATCTGTTAAGAAATTTGGAACAAAATATTTCATGAACAATTCAAGTGTCAGGAAAAACCGGCGATAGAAGAATATGGAATAACAAAGAGCAATCACACAAGAATACAAGATTTACGTGGTTTGATCAATTTGATCTACGTCCACAGACAGAACACAAGTAATTCTACTATTCAGAGTAAAAAAGGCTTACAACGTCGTTCAAAAGCATGACCAAAGGCTCCCAAGATGTTCTCAAGCTATCTATTTATATGTTTATAATGAATACAAGCCAAACTAGGGAAACTTGAATCCTAAAACACGTCCTAAAATGTTCCAGAATGAAGACACAGGCACGCTACCTAAGACACGTACATAAGCACTAAGTCACGGTCTGGTCACGCGTCCGTGTGTCGAAGAAACCAAGACACGGTTTGCACAGCATAGGACACGACTGTGGCCAAGGCTGTGTCCTCGTCAAGCTCTATTTTGCCTGTTTTTCTTCACCTAATCCTTCATGATTCTTGCTTGATTCATCAACATATCAAATAGCTTCAATCTTGATCAAGAAATCCACTTCAATATTAACAATTCTCCACATTGAAGTGAGTTTTCTTCCCCGTTCAATTATGAATCCCAATTACTTATCTGCCACATCCCCGAAGGACATCAAGTCCTGCAACGACGAACCAAGTCCAACCCAAACTTGTCTCAACTAGCTATATTTCTGTTCACTCCTAACAACCCAACAATCTGTATATTCTGTGTATCTTCCAGTGACTGCTTTTGAAAATCACCAACACAATTATCATACCCTGGTTCACTTGTTGTTAGCCCTTATGAATCAATCTGATTGATCTTTTCCTATTCTGGAGTCTCAATCACAAACTCCATTCGTTTTCCTGCAGAACTCACAACAATCCTTAATTTATTAGCAACTATCGCGCTGCCAATCAAGGTGTAAATGCCATTCTACAATCCACCCTTCATCACAACCGAAGATCCTTTGCACACCCGAAT
>CAODLS012051390.1:0-18711 GCA_948243855.1 Flueggea neowawraea
GGCAATAAGTTTTGAGTAATTTGGTTCCTCATCAAATTTCATATTAGTTACCATCTCAAGAAATTGTTGAAATGGGGGAGGAGACAAGCAACAAAGCATCTCAGAAGAAGTTTCCATTTTCTTCTTACAAACAAGAAATCCTTTGTTTTCACCCTGCAGCTCCAGAGAATATCCAGCATTCATACACAGGAAACGAGAAAAGTCAACAGTATATAATTTAATTAAGAATGGAGAGAAACTCACAGCATGGCCTTGCCAAGGAAGCTTTCCCTTAAGAAGGAATATTAGGGTATAAGCTAAGGACTCTAGGTCATCCCTTCGGCTCCCTGTCCTTCCCAAATGAGCACGTAAACTTGCATAACGTACAGTTCCCCTGTCACAAAAAGAAACACCAGGTTATATAATATGGATAAATTGGAACTATCTGGATACGTTGTCAAAAACGAAATTGAGGACTGTTTCACGACAAAACATCGACAATATTAGATCAAGCATGTGGACATAGTGAGACTGAAATCATTTCCCTGATAATGGCATACTATTTCCGGGGACCAAACATTTCTAGTTACAGAATAATAACCTGAAAACATCAGGCTTTTGATCATAATTAACATGACGACCAGAGGTTGCATCCTTCCATCTTGAAGCTGAAATGACAGCAGAGGTAAAGATCTTTTCTATCAGCTATGACGAAAAGAAAAATTATATGCATTATCAAATACAAGGAACCAGCTCCTTCGAACTGGATAACGTGAAAAACATACCAAAACCGAGATCAATTAAATATAGCTTCTTCTCGCAGGGTGTACCAGGCTGACCAAGCAAAAAGTTCTCTGGCTTAACATCTCCTTGAACAAAACTGAGATAGAATTCAAAAGACTGTCAGGTATAGTAAAAGCAAAAGAAAAAACAAAGTAGACTTATCATGCATCCAGAGAACACCATTTAGAATACCCTTTTAAGTGGAGCTGCTCTAGAATTGAAATTGCCTCAACAGCTATACAAGCAACCATCTGTTCTGACAGCCTATACAATGACCAACGACAAAAGAAGAATATAAGGAGATGGCTTGGAACCAATAAGACCATATTGAAAGGAGATCTTGAAAGCAATGGAGCGGGCAAAGGAGAAATACTACAGTCTCATACATTTGGTTGTTAGAGTTCCAAACATCCCATAAACTCGGTCCAAGTATGTCCATGACCTGAACTGATAAAGTCTTAAGCATTGAATAAATGGAGCCAAGACGTGGGAAGATACCAGAAGAACATATCTCGAGTACTTGAAGACACATCATAGAAAATAAAACACAGGGACTCACCAGGATATAGTAGTCTCCTTCTTGACCTTTGTAGTGTACAAGGGGAAGCCCATAACAACCGTTCCATGTGCTTTATAAGAAAATATGCACAGAGAGACTCATCAAAAAAAAAAGAAAGAAAAGAAAAGAGAACAAATTTGAGTTCCAAATAACATTAATGATGGAATCATGCTTACCTATAAACTTGCCACTCATAAGGAGGGCCAGAACTACATCCTTTACTCTTGTGGTGCTCAAACTTCAAAGCGACCTACAAAATGGTACGGGATAATTCATAAACAGAAGATTCAATCTTCAAGGAAATTGAGCATAATTTTACTAAAAGCACAAGTAAATAATACCTCAACAGCATCAGGCCCAGTGCGGCCTCTACCACCAGAAATTCTTCTTCCAACAAGCTTCCTCTCCACCTTGTACATGGGGGAAGCGCCAAGTTGTATCTGAAACAGAAGAAATCCTTAGATGCATAACACCCTACCATAATCCACAATATTTATATTGCTATGGTCAGGCATTACCAGAATCACATGATGTCCAATGCGATCATATGATGCAAATATATGTGCCTTTTAGTTTTTATGAAATATAAAGATATTTCTCTGAACTTATTTATTCACAATGAAGTTGAAAATTTTTGAAGTATGAGAATGGGACCTGTATGTTACGCAAATTGCATACAAAGCACTTCCAACTTCAACAACTTTGTAGTGAGAAACGGAAGGCTTGGATGATAAAATTAATTTGAAAGGTTAAGGCAGACAGAAATTATTGTTGGACTGCATCCATAGAGTAAATTAAATGCAGTTGCTTAATATTTAGGTGTCCAATTGTGACACTTTTACCAGCATCTACTGTCAAAGAACTCAGCTGACAAACTAATCACCGAGAAAGTAAGAATCTAACAACACAACCAGAAACTGAAACCTGAAATCCCAAATATTAGAAAATCAAAATAACTACCCTCTCAGGAACTGAACTTGTGCTTCCTTCCTCACAAGCAACCATTTTATCTGCACTTTTCTCAACTGCCTGTCTTCCAGGCAAGTCCAAGCCTACTTGGCCATGGCCATGAACTCCAGCACCTAACATCTTGGCATTTTGATCTTGGTTCATTTGTCTGCAGCCTCTACCTCTTCCAGAAGCTGCAGAAGGATGGAGGAAGTCAAATTCAATAGCATTCTAAAAGGGATTGCAAAAAAGTGGATTTTGTAATTCTTACATTTACCTCTACAAGAACCACGCTGGGGAGTGGGAACTAAACCAGAAGGCTTTTGGCTATTCTTAACCCTCTGTGATCGTCGAACTCCAACTTGCATATCTGGTATTCTTTCCCATGCAAAGGTGGGCCTCTATCTTTATCAGCCTGGCAGATGAAATGAACAAATCCCCTGAGAGTGAGACCACAGTGAGAGACATAAGAAAATTAAACTAGTAAAATTATTGTGGAACTAAGGTATAGTACTTCCTTATAATAATTAGCTTCAAACTTGTCCTTAAATGGTCACTAAATTCAGATGTTATTAAATCCATTAAATTGAAAGGAAAAAACAAAGATGCGAAATAGAAGCTGTTTTTATCTTGGTTGCACATCCAAAAAAGTTTGTTCCTTCCTAAGTTTTTAGAGAAAGTTAAAAATGGAACTTGACAAAATTAATTAACAAGCCAATGTCCATGGCAAGCTAGAATAATATGTACAATCATGCTTAATCCATAGAAACCAAAAGAGACTATTTTGTATGTCAACTGTCTTGTCGTCATTGTACATGAAAAGACCTCTATAACTAAAATCTCAAAACTGATAATCAGCATTTCATAAATGAACTTCTTTCCAAAATTTTGCAAGCATGCCTTGTTCACTCATCAGATAGTCAGCTAAAACCCTAAATATAGATCTAGCCACCACTGCATCACCTGACAATTTAACCAATACAAAGAACGCCATGCCAGAAGTATCAATGTGCCATGGTAGGTATTGCAATTACATTTTCCATATATGTTAATCACATCAATGTATTAAGTGAAAAATCGACAGTCTAGATAGGAACTACTGCTTCTGGTAAAACTTAAAACAGAAAATAAAATTCAGAAAAATTTCATATGAAGAGAATAAACAAAAGCATAAATTCATGCCTCGTTCTAAAAACTGATGAAAACAATTACACAACTCGTAATTTAGTTAACCAGTAATGCAACATGAGCTAAATGTCCTCACAATCCAACTTCCATCCCACGATTCAAGCAAAGAGGAAAATGCAGAAAGCAAATCAAATATCAACGTTGCAAAAAAATATCTTCAATTAGACAAACACCAAATCACCCACAACAACTACAAAGCTATCAGCTTAAGAAAAAAAAAACACTTCTATCTAAAGGTTGAAACTGAAACCAATTCAACCAAAAGATCATCATAATATCATCATCATAATCCTCGGAAAAGCATAGCGTAATCCATAGCAAAATGTCACCAAAAACCCAAGAAATCCATTAAAGATCAGCACCCATATAAAGATAACCGCTATCAAATAAACCATCAATTAAAGAAAAAAGGAACACAAAATTATTGAAGTTACATACCATCAACTGGGTTCAACAAAACTCAGTACATACCATTAAAGGAGCACAAGACAGCATCAAAGATTGTACTTTTATGAGACGAATTAGAAATTTGAGAGAACAAATTTGTAACACTTTGGAAGAGAGGATTAGATTGATAGTGTTAATAATATATTAGACTAAACTGGAATAGAATGAAAAGAATTATAAAAATTTTAAATTATTTAGAACGAATAGATCGTAATATACTGTAAATAAAAAGTTAATAAGTAATTGTGTTTGTTTTGAATAAAATTGTTATAATAGATTGAGTAATTGTATTC
The DNA here is from genome assembly GCA_948243855.1 of Flueggea neowawraea. Taxonomy (NCBI): domain Eukaryota; kingdom Viridiplantae; phylum Streptophyta; class Magnoliopsida; order Malpighiales; family Phyllanthaceae; genus Flueggea; species Flueggea neowawraea. Next base: position 4,198 of record CAODLS012051390.1, read on the forward strand.
CACAATTGCCCTTATAATATTAAATATTACTATATATTTTTATTTACTTTTTTATAATTTAATTTTTTATCGTGAACTAATAATGATCAATTACATAAATAATTTTAAATAATAAAAAAAATAAAAATAACTATTAATATTAAAAAATATAATATATAAAATTACTATTAGTAATACATTAAATAATAATAATAAAATATAAAAATAGTTTTTAATAATTTAATTTTCTTTACCTTAAAATATGAGTAGAATCTATCGGAGTTCATAATTTGGGTAGGGACTTATGAACCATCACATTGTTTGAGAAACTTATATTCCAAATTTATTAGGGTTCTTAAGACATTGTTGAAATGACGATTGATAGTCTTATCAGATTGACGAAAGAATAGATGGAGCTCTCAATTTATAACACTATGTCCTAATACGTAAAGTGATTTTGTGACTTGCTCCTCTATAGTCACTCGCAATGTTGACCGAAGACCACCTTCTTTAACTAACGTTGAACACAAGCTTATGAAGGTACTAGGACTCATTCTTATCACAACACGACAGTGAACAAGAGTCAAGAGTGAAAACAATAATTTATCCCTGACAACCTTTCCTTCTAATTTTATAGTGCAATAAAGATGAATGCCATTTTTCTGTCTTCTTAAACCATACCAATAGATAATCATACAAACAACTTGTGCCACTGATATGTGAAATATGTGTTGTAATTTCATATTTGTGAATGTACTCGAAATTTTACAGAATAATAAAGAAAATATTAAGCTTCTAATCTTTAATATTTATGGATTGTACTTATTTTTGTTCCCCTTCTGTATTTGTTTTGTTCTCATTTTGTACGCATTTTTTGTAGGAATTTGTTGGTATAATCAACAAGTCTTAAATTACTCGTACTCATATGTTGGTGCTTGTTCTCGTTTTATACTAATTTTGTTGTTATACTCGTGTTTTTTCGATTTGTACTCATTTTTAACTGGTCAATGAGCGTGGTCAACGCACCGTCAATTTTTTTTTACGCATGGTCAACACGCTGTTAAACATAAACATTTTTGAAAACTTTATTCCGTCTTTTCATTTTTGATAACTTTTTGACATGTTGTGGTATTTGTGAATTTTACATTTTTTATTGTATATTTGTGTGCTTGTCTCTAAATAAAATTCTCTACAAAATAGAGCAATGAAAATGTAAAAATAAAATTTCATCTAAAGAATACATAAACATGAAAATTCATCTAAAAAATATGCAAACATGAAAAATCATCTAAAAATATATAAATAGAAAAATTCTGCAATTCCTCCGAAGGAATAAAAGGAGAAAGTACATAAAGAATGGCGTAAAAGGGGAAAAATATCAATGCAAGAGATATGTCATTGCGAGGGCCACCATGAGTAGGACATAAGCAATTCCTTGGTCAATTGTGTTGCCTGAAAAAAACAGCACAAAATCAAGAACATCAGATATGTATAAAATATCAATTAAAGTCATTCCAATTAATGCCACAATTAATACAAAAAATTATTAGTCTTTTGCTTTGAGTAATTTGCAAAGAAAAAAAGCATTTAATTTGTACATTCGATCTAGAATGAAATAAATTTCCGTTATAAAAAAAGATTTGAGTTAAACTACAATGTAAATTCAAGTAATAACACAACTATAATTGAATGACAAACTCTTTTGAGTATTGAGAGCTGTGATGAAATTACAGAGACTCTCTTAACAAAAGATGTCGAGTTTAAATTTCGAGCATGGAAAAGATTATAGAGAGAATATTGCCGTATTACTATCTAAGGTGTAATTTAATTAGAAAAAGAAAAACAAAAAGAGCCGGAGTTTAAGAACTTACCATCACTGGAAGGACCTTCTGGTGCAGGTGAAGAAGCCATGCCTTGACCATAACCAAGTTGCAATAAAGCCATCAACATAAACCCAATAACTGGAAGAGCATACATCCTCATTGAACCCATCTTCGAAGATATATTCCAGAAAAAAAAAAGAAAAAGAACTTTAATATTATCAAACAAGAGCTAAGATTGGAGAGACAGAAGAGAAACTCAAGAAGGTTGGAAGCGACGAGATGGGTTTTTTTTCAAGTGTGAGAGGTATTTATATATGACTTTGGTTTGGTCTAAAAGCAATGTAATTTCCGAGTCGGAGAAGGAAATAACGCGTCGCGTCACTCAAACACGAGTTGTTTGACTGGTTGGCGGCTTATTGACTTGCCCGGGACGATGGCTCGTAAACAGAACGTCTTGTGCTAATTAATTTTCGCTTTCCGAGTTGGAAACCATTTTTTTTGTTCCTTTTGAAAAGTTTGGTTTTAGGTGGCAAAAAAGTATGCTCAGTTTGACAAGAATTTTCTTCTTTAGAAAGAATTTGTCTTGTATTGATACGTCTTTGACTTTGCTCATAAAATGACGATATACACTTTTTACTTTTTTATAATTCAATCTATTTACTGCATCTAATTTAAAAGAATACCTGATAAATTTGTTAATTGTTATGAAATATTTGAAGCAAATTAAGCTTATTTCTTATTTCCTTCATCAAAATCAAATAACCTGTTCAAAGTTTGTAATTTGATTTAAATTAGTTAATCGAATTGATTATACACACAAACCGAACTCAAATTTCTGGTTACTTTATGAATTAACCTCTTATTTGGTCTCGATACTTCCAACATCCAAGACGCCTACCTAACCTGTATTGTTCCACAAATACGTCATCGTAGCCACTCAGCAATACAATAAAAAAGAAACAAAAAATCCGATTTTCCGTATGTAGCAACAAATTCACTCATCAAAAAGCAAATTTGTTCTCTGTGACTAATGTTCTAGAGAGGGATTTCCCAATCAATCATCTTCCAACATCGATAACAATTCAAAAAACTCGGAAAAAAAATTGACCCGTAAACAGTCGTGAACAAAGCAATCAACTCTGATGGGTAAATAATTGTGGGCTCGATCTTTCGCAATAAAATAATTTATAAAAAAAAGTATATGAAAAAAATTCAGAAACCAAATAGAAATTCTGATTTCCGTCGATAGCTACATTGCAACACTGCAACTGTGCAATTATTCGAGAGCATTAGAAAAAGGTAGCATCATCCATGTGCAAGTCCACGTTTAAAAGTAACCAAAGAAATGAATCCCCATGATCAAATACCTTCCTCACTCTTTCTTTCCAATTCCATGAGACATATTGTTGATCCCTCGTCCTGAAAAGAAAATGATGAATAGTTTTAGAATTTCTATCAATCACACCCAAAGGAGTTGAATTATGGAACAATTAATCAAGCTCATCACTCACAATCATATAGATAGAAGTGACAGCTAAAGCTGCTGGAGTGGCAACGGAGGTGATCTTATCCATTGGTTCTTAGAGGTATGTATGCTTGTGGATGCTTTGGAAATATTTCTGCTTCTCAATGAGCATCTCCCGTGGTCTAAACGGTGGTTCAGTCATCTTGCATCATAATTTAAATACAATTCTTGTTTTAGTACATCACCTACTGTCACGCACATTCTTCCATGTTTTTTGGTTGATTAAAATTCTAAGGCTACTCACAACGGGGTTAGGAACGGGGGAGCACGGGTTAGCAGATCGGCTGCAGTAACGTGTTCCGGTCTGCAGGGCTAGGAACGGGGCTCTAGCTGTCAGGCGCGGACTCCACTGGCTGACATTTTTATATTTATTTTTTAAAAAAAATCAAAATCTGACCATTTGATCATTTTGATCCAACGGTCAGATTTACTCAAATAGTAATATTATTGTTAGGGGTTGAAAAATTATCTTTTTTGTCCCTAACGACTAGTTTTACCCATTTTCCTATAAATACCCACTAAACACATTTTTTCTATCATTTCTTTATTTCAAACACTCATTTCTCTCCCTCAAACTCTCTCAACTTTTAAAATTTCTCTCCATACTCTCAAATTACACCCACTCCAATTTTTTTTCCCCAAAAATATGGATTACAACAATAAAAATACTCAATCCTCCCAACAAAATAACCCATTAAATTTTTTCAACTACCGATATTCTGAAAATAATCTATCAAATTTTTCCTCTTTCACAAACTATCAATTCAATCCCAACGCTTCATTTTTCCCATTTCCATATCAACTCGCACTTTTCAATTTTGGTAATTTTCAAAATTTTACATCCAATCCTTTTTCACAAAATAATTCTTACATCCCCTTGTTAGATATGTGCTCGACGACGGGTTCTCAAGGGGATTCTCCTACTCCTAAAATGAACCCCCAGATCTCACTATTGATCTAAGCAATCTCGGCCTTGACGTCGGTGCCAAATACAAAAAGTGGATCCCTCCACACGACGTCAAGTTGGCTAAGTGTTGGATCGCTATTTCTGAAGACCCTATAATGTCCAACGACCAAAACGCCAACTCTTTTTGCAAGCGGGTGGCTGCACGCTTCGACCACGGGATTGTGGCAAGCGAACAACGTTATGGGAAGGCCGTTAAAAATAGGTGGCACACTCAACAAAATTGTCACCTTATTTAACGGCATCTACAACAAGATTGCTTCGACTTATCATAGCTGTTGGAGCGACAACATGATTATGGAGCGAGCACGCGTTGTCTACTTGGTTGAGGCGAAAACCCATTTCCTCCACGATGACGTTTGGAAAATTTTACGTGATCATCCGAAATAGAGGGAAGCATTGCTCATGCACCCTGAGGCTAGTCCAAAAAGAACCAAGGTGAACGCCCAAGGCGCCTAAACTAGCTCCGGCTCCTTCGGTCTCAACGCCTCAAATCCTAGCGTCGAAGGAGAGCCAACCCAAGAGGCTCGCCCAATGAGCCGAGATAAGGCCAAAGGGGAAGAGCCAAGAACCAAGCAAAAGGCGAAACGCAACGTGCATGGGAAAGGAAAGTCGACATCAAGCAACGTCTCCGAAGTTGCGTCCATTTTGGACGGCATGTTGTTCGAGAAAGAATTAAATCGCAAAGCTTTTGAAACGACGGAAGCTAATAGAAAGAAAGAAAAAGAACAACGACTCAAGATCGAATGAGAAAAAATGGAGTATTTCAAAGATCAACAACTTAAGGAAGACATAGCGATGATCGATAAAGATACATCGAACATGACTCCCGCAGCACGACGTTTGTATGAATACGCTTGTAAAAAAATTTGTGAAAAATATGGGTTGTAGTATTTTTAATTTAATGTAATATTTAGTAATATTTAATATTTTATTTGTAATATTTTAATTTTAATGTAATTTTTTATTTTAATTTAATTTTTAAATTTTATTTTTATTTTTATTTTAATGTAATATTTTTATTTTAACGAATTATTTTTATTTGAATGAACTATTTTTATTTTAATGAATTTGGGGTAGAAAGTATTAAATGGAGTAATAGATAAAAGTTGGGGATTAAAATAAAATTATGTTTAGTGAAAAGCTGAGTAAGCGTCCCGCGGAACTCTTAAAATATCCCCTGGGTTACGGATGAAAAAGCTGAGAGGCTAAGAACTGGGGATTTTAATAAAATAACAATAAAAACGCTGAGCAGACGTTCCACGGGACGACTTCAGGGACTGTAGGTTACGAGTAGCCTTATCCAAAGTGTGTGATCAATATTTTCCCAATTTTGTTTCCAACTTTAGTCCATACCAGAAGCAACATCAATGAAAAGATAGAACATTTTTGTGTTTTGGAGAAATTTTTTGACAGTATTAACATGTTCATCCACTGTGAAGGTGCTAGAACTGGAAAGTAGCACGAGAGTATTACAGATGCTGAAAGTGTTTACTAATTAGTTTGTTGTTTAGTGTTATTAGTTAGTCTAACTATTAACTAACGATCAGGATGAAGCTTCTTAAGGACATAGGTCGTCTCCCAAAATTTTTAAAAATGTCTATGTATATAGTATTAATCATATAGTAAATATCTATAAATATTAATGAATTTGTCCACCACAAAAAGTATAATTCTAAAGGAATTATATAATGTAGTGTTTATATTCCTTCAATAAAAAAAATTACTTTAGTAAATTTGAATAAGAGAATTGATTATTTTTTTTGGTAGAATCAATTAATATTATTACTTTTATTAAAAAGAATACATCGTGTAAACTACAAAAAAAAATCATCTCTTAGTTGATTCTTATTTAGTTCTAACTTACATCTGGCTTGAGAGATAAGAATCAACCAAAGATTAGACTAGCTCTACGACACCTCATCACCAAAAAAAAATCAAAATAGAACATTATACAAAAACTATACACTTAAGCAGCATAAATGTAACTATCAGTATTAGAAATCTTCAGTTTAATACTATCCAGAACCTGTTTGGTAATCATTGTAGCCGGTATGCTCCATTGATTAAAGACAACCTCATTTCTTGGCCTCCAAATCCAGTAAATGGCTGCACTAAATAGAACTCGCCAAATCCGGCTTAGCACTGTTTTTCCTTTATTCTTCCTTGAAAATTAGATAATCTCTCTTCTCCAAGGCAAACATCCCCTCTGAATTTTACATTTTTTAAGCAGCCCAAACCAAACTCCACCTGAAAGACTACAAGAAAAGAACAAGTGATCTATAGTTTCAATGCAAAGATTGCAAAAAAAAACACAGTGCTCATCCTGAATCATTCCCCATTTGCAAAGTCTAATTTTAGTTGCTAATCTGCTCTGCACAGCAAGCTAGAGAATGAAGCTATACTTAGGGATGTAATCAGGCCCCCATATGAGCTTATACCAAGAAACAATAGGGTCTTTCGGTCTCAACTCCTCCCAAGCACTTTTAACAGTATAAGAACCTGTGGGGGAGGATTTCCATTTGATGTTATCAGACTGAAGATGAATTATACGCATAATAGCCTGCCAAGTAGTCTCGGTGTCATCATCTCGCTGTTCAGGCAAAATCCATCTATGGTTTTTCCATACATCGGCAACCTTAGTACCCTTTGGGATATCAGAAATTGATACCTGCAACAAAAGGAAGGCTGCTAGGATGGGCTGACCATGAAACCAGGGATAAAATCAAAATAAATGGATTAATTTGAGGGGGAAAAAACAAAATTTGAATAAGAGAATTGATTAATTTGAGAAAAAAGACACACTGTTTTCAAAAAAAAACATTCGAATAAAATAAAGTTAATTGCTTAACTTAAGTAATGTGTGGGTACAACGTGATCTTGATTTGGGGCAAGTGTTGAAATTTACTACATATTAATTATTAGATGAATTTAGTTAGTATTGGAAGGATATATTAACTATACTAATGTAGTTTTGGGTATGTGTCCTAATTTACAAAATATTAATTATTGTTTTGATAAATTAAAATATTTAAGAGAATAATTATTGATAGTTTTTTTAAGAAAAAGATGGTTCTTCTTTTAGAGGTGATTAATCAATTTTAAAGGAACAAGAAGTTAAAACTACTAAAGGTGAATATTCTCCTCAGTCCATTTAAGACACAAAAACTTAATGAAGGTGAAGAGATAAATGTTATTAATCTATTACAAGTAGTCCTAGTTTGCTCTTTAAATTAGGGATATCCTCTAAATCAAAAAGCTTATCGAATAATATTCATGAGTAAGGATGTTTAGACAGGTGGGTTCCTGGTAGGTTGTTTGTGTTTTATTCATGAGTGCATTGTTTGTTTACTTTCGTTTGTTTTATATTTGTCCATAATGTCTATGGAACTACAGTATTTATTCGTTATAAGTAAGGACTATTAATAAAATTTGTGAAATACCGCCCTCTTTAACAAAAAAAAATTAATCGAACACATCTGCAAAATTATCGTAAGTTAAGTGAAGATTGTCAATATATCTGCAAAATTATCTTCTAGAATGTAATATGAGTTTTCTATAGATAATTTGGTGCTTTATATTAAAAGAGATATTGCTAAATTTTTTAGAATAATGAATTTAAAGTTTTAAAAGATCAGTTGTGCTGAAGTTTAAGAGAATGCATACAAGATATATAGTGTATATAATCTTGGGAAAATGAAACGTATTCTTTGTATTATTTAGTGAATATATATATATATATATATACTCTTTGGCCAATATCCACTCAATGTCCTTGTAATATTCCTTCAATATCATCAAAAAGAGAAAGAACAGACTTATCAATAATGAGAATAGACTGCAAAATGAATCCGCTTAAATTATCATAAATGAAAAAAAAATGCATGAATAAATACAACCCTCTCACACATAAAAAAAATGAAAAATAAGAAAAACAAGCAACACATTAAACTAATATCATTGTAATAATAACTAAATACACCATAAAATGAATGCCTTAATATTGTAAACCAAAATCGAATTCTCGTGATAATTTATGTGTGTTAAAATTGACATACGAAACCAAATCACCTTAACTTTGACAAACAATCTAGTAATTTTTCAAAAAATAAGGACTGAATAGTTAGTTTTGACTACATCAAATATGGGCAGAAGATGTCAGAAAAAAAAATTGGACAGGAGATGAGAGAGTCCACTACTTTCAGACTATCCAAATCGCTGAATTTGGGCCATGGAAGTAGGTTCGAATCTGAACACAACTTCATCGCCTCTGACGTCTTTGCCAAGATAGTGAAACTCTTGACATCAGAGAGTCCTTAGCTCCGAAAAATTTGGTCGAACTTGCCTTTGGTTCCTTCGATGCAAAAACTCGTCCATCTTGCAAATCCAGAGGCCACGTGACGAGATAAGACACCGACGATGACGTTTTTTCGTCTTCCAACGCCGATGAAGGAGAACGACGATGAGAGAGAGAGAGAGAGAGAGAGACAACTACAGAGAAAGTGAGAAGAGAGGAAGGAGAGAAGAAATAAATGTGATACCCTCCTTTAATTTTTTTTTTTTAAATAATTAAAAGGATAATAAGAGTGAGGTTTGCATGGTTAACGAAGATTGAGGAGGTGTGACTTCTATCTCCTATAAATTAGTTTGTTTATTCTAGCAAATAGAATCAGGTTTTGTTTTTAAATGCAAATAGTTTTCTTAAGTTGAAATAATTTTGAAAACTCCATCCTATTGCAATATGTTTTCAAAAGATTATACAGGGTTCATTTCCACTATAATCTTAACCTACCCTTTTAGAAGTGGCCCGGCCCATCACTACTGCATAAACCACGAAGTCGAATCCCTGTGCGAGTGTGTGTAGAAGAAATCCCTAGTAGTTGAATGGAGAAGAGAGAGAGTGATCTTTGAGTGTGATCACAGCATTTATAATTATGCTAGCCGCTGCGGTGTCAGCTTCAAAATCCACCTCCAGATTCTTCCTTAAAACCCCAACTTCGCGAAACTTCTCCAAACCCTTCTTTCCTCTCTTCGTCGCCTCCTCTCGCTACCAAGTTCGTGCCATGGCCGACTCTGCCTCCTCTCCTTTCAAGAAAATCCAACTCCAAAGAGACGACACTGTCGGTCACTCTTTTTCTTCTTTTTTTTTTTTGTCTTTGAAGCTCTTTCATTTTTTTAGTGTTTTTAAGTATTCGTTTTGGTAGTTTTGGTCAATGACTCAATGGGATTGTATAGTTTCATTACAATGTTTTGCATTTTATTATTTTGTGAATTAATTTAACGGTGAAATGGATTCTGAGTGTTAAAGATTGTAACTTTATGGATACAAAGCATTGAGAACAGAATTTGGTAGTGGAATGTTTTTTGAGTGTTAAAAATCGTAACGTTTTTGAAGAAATGTGCACAAAAATGTGATAACTTTGTTTTTGTTCTTTTGTTTTTCTTAACAATGAAATGTGATAAACTTGTTGGGATTGCTTGCAATTTGCAATTTTCAATTTCGGAGAATTTTTGTATTGATACTCAATTTGTTGATCAGACATTTGATGCATACGTGGTCGGAAAAGACGATGCTCCTGGGATTGTTGTGCTTCAAGAATGGTGGGGTGTGGATTACGAGATTAAGAATCATGCTATCAAAATTTCCCAACTCGAGCCTGGGTTTAAAGCTCTCATCCCAGAGTATGTATATGTGCTATTTTTGGGTTCTGTCAGCTTGTTTTATTCAGATATTGTCCTTTAGATTGTGTATGTTATGGAATATGCTATTTACAGTGAACTATAATTTTTACATTATGGATTTTTGTGTCGGTTCTTCAGTTTGTATCGAGGAAAGGTTGGTTTGGATGTTGCTGAAGCTCAACATTTGATGGAAGGTCTTGACTGGCAAGGTGCTGTGAAGGATATTGGTGCTTCATTGAAGTGGCTAAGGGAAAATGGTTCGAAGAAGGTTGGTGGCATTCTGTTTAAATTTAAAATGATTTACTGGTCAAGGGATTTGGAAATCTTATATATCTTTCATTTATTACATCCATATATTGTGCACTACTTCTGTATAGTAGTCTGAAAGGCATTTGAGAATTGATGTCCTTTAGTGTACTGATAGAAATTTGTCTAGGCACAAGTTTCCTGATCTTTGTTCCACATAACATGACGTTCATATGAGCTCAATCATGCTTTTTGGGTTGTTTTGGTTGTTCAATAGGATAGACCTAGCAATTGCACTCTGTTGTCTATGACATGGTGAGAAGATGGTATATTCTCATAAAGAGTGTCAAAAGAGGGAGCCGAATTCTCTGTTTTTTATTTTGTTTCTATTTTCTGAAACAAAATAGAAAACAATGAAAAATTCTAGTTTTTCATGAACAAATTTTTTATTTTTTCATGTATGTTTTCTATTTTTTTAGAAAACAATAGAAAATTTTCTTAACTAAGCAGGTCCTAAATTTTGCTGGTCTGTTTTGTCAGTTCTGAATAGATAAGCTTACGAGAAAACAGTTTTGTGAGGCAGCATTTTGTTGGGGGCTCTAGATTTTGAATAAGAGACATTGTGTAACCAGAATGGGAATAGTTTATTTTTCTTCTGTGCACATTTCTTCTATGAGGTGGTACCAAAATCATATTTGTACGGGGCCATGTTACCAGTTGCCATTTTGCCAGTTACTTGTGATTTGGTTAGTCTTAGTTATGACTTGGGATATCTTGACTCTCTATGTTCTGTTAGAAAAAGTGAACGTCATTCCTTTGGTGAATGGAGGATAAATGGATAGTGTTGGATATTTGTACCAACTAATTATAAGCTTTTGTCTTTCCATGGGATAGTTTACCTTTAACAAGAATTACAAAACATTATTTGCTGCAGGTTGGAGTGACTGGATTTTGCATGGGAGGTGCCCTTGCCATTGCAAGTTCTGTTTTGGTTCCTGAGGTTGATGCAGTTGTTGGATTTTATGGTGTACCTTCACCAGAACTTGCAGATCCAGCCAAGGCTAAGGCACCAGTTCAGGCTCACTTTGGAGAGCTTGATAACTTCGTGGGCTTTTCTGATGTTACGGTATGCCATAATTCCGTTTCTGAATGATATTATGGAGACAAATACATTGATATCTAGAACATCTCACATCCTCTACAAATGAATGACAAACGCTTCTGATAAATAAGAATGAGTGATAATGTACTTCTGTTATTGTCGAATTTCACTTTCCAGGCTGCCAAGGCTTTGGAAGAAAAGCTGAAAGCATCAGGAGTTCCATACGAGGTTCATATTTATCCAGGTAATGCTCATGCGTTCATGAATAGATCTCCAGAAGGTATACATAGGAGGAAGAGCATGGGACTGCCTGACGAAGACGAAGCTGCTGTGCAGCTGGCATGGTCTCGCTTCAAATCATGGATGGCTCGCTACTTAAGCGCATGAATGAAGCACGAGTTTGTGCTGTACTTTCTTACGAAATGGCAATACAATAGTTCCATGGTATGGGAGCTAAGACATATGCTTGAACGCCTCTGAGTGTATCGCTATGTCCGTCGGATCATGGATGCAACCTAGGACTGCACCTTTGATAATAAAATGGTTTGGTTTTCTCGTGATAGCTAATCTTGTGGCTTGGTTTGTTTCTTTTAGTTTCTTGGTGCGTTCATATTTAACTGATTAGTCAAGTGGGCACGAAGGCATGAACTGTTAAAGCAAACATAAGACTTCGAGCTCGTTTGATTTAGCATTTTGCGCAACACCAACTCTAACAGTTCCAAATTGAAGCTTCTAACAGTTCCAAAGTGCTCTTACTTGACGGTAAAGCAACAGGGCCTTCTTAGGCTTATCTTTTGGGCATGGTGTCCTTTATCGGATCGATCTTCTGGGAAGAGGAACAAAAATAATGGTTTGTAAATATGTGGTGTTGAGCAAACACAACTTTAAAAATTTGAAGGGGTTTTATACGTGCCTCGCTTTAATAACTACAAAAGATCATTATAATTTTATTTTTTAAAAATACTGTATAATTCGATATAAACTAATTAATACTAAAAGAAACCTTATCATAAATTGAAAAGTATCTTGTAAAAAATTATAATCCAATTTTTGTAAATATTTGTACATTTGAGCACATGTTGTGTAAAATGATGTTTTTTTTACTGCAATAAGAGAGTTGGGGGCGACCAGTAGTAGCATACATTTGTTGGGCATTATCAAGCAAACATTACCTCACTCTACGGAATGTTCCCAAAAGCTACAACAGACATTGGTAGCGGACTTGGGCCCGTGTACGGTGAGCTCACCGTAGTACCTCATTAAGGCAAGTAATTCTGGGCTTAAGTATCTAGCTCTATTGTGTGTCACGGGTCTACGTCGCTCTCACTCGAACACGCGACCTCATGAACTACGGTCACCATCCATAACCACCAGACTATCCTAAAAGGGTACATGATGTTGTTTGTTCCTATAAATTCTTCTAATATTTTTTTTTCTGGGACATGTATTTCATGAAAGCTCAGAATAAGAGAAGGGATTTTTACACAAATAAAACACTTTTTAAAACAAATTGCACATAAAGGCACTAAACATACTCTCTTTTCTCCCTAGACAGTATTGAAATACTATTTACATTTAAAGACAAAATTAAACAGATGTGATTCTCCTTTAATTAAGGAGAAAAAAATGGAAAGTGGTTAACAAAATCACCCAAAAAAATAGAATATCTATCAATTATTCGGATGCCTTAAATTAAGGAGATTCAACCATCACCCACTTTCCATTTCATTTTTGCTTTATTCAACCGTCCATTTCTGTTTTGCTTTATTTATTTTTTTGACAATAACTTTTTTGCTTTATTCAACCATCTATTATTAGTAGTGATATCCCTAGTATATTATTTTATTACAAGAATATATATTATATTTTCAAATTTTTTTATTTGAGATATAATTTCTCAATTTGTTTTTTTAAAGAAAATTTCTCAATTTGTTAGCTCCACAATACTTGTATATTTACCAAATATTACAAGGATATTCGTAGTGATATTCGTTGTTGCATGTATTATTTCAAAGATATTCGTTGTATTATTGTTTGTTTCTAATTAACAAAAACATCCCCTTTTATGCATATTATTATAACAAACAGCTTTGAATATACTAATAGTAATATTCCTAATGCTAACAATATAAATATCGATCGAATAATACTCCAAGAAACATCAATGGACAATTAATATTCCTAAACTAAAAAAAAGGCACAATAATACTCCAATATACATTTATGTTGGAGCATCATACTGAATCAAATCCTCGCCGAACCTTTGCCTTCTCGGATCACGTCCTGACAAGAAGTAATTTGCAAAAGAAAGAGAAAACACATCAGCTTGCAATAAAAATTTTCAACAGTAGTAATATTTCTAGTATATTTCTTTATTACCAGTGTGTGTATGTATTTTTATTTTTGGCTATTAATACACAATGTTGGGTCATCAAAACAGTAGGACTAACCATGCAAAAGAAAATCTGGCATATAAAAAATGAAGCAGTGGTGTATATAAAATGAAATAGGGCGTAATTGAAAAAAAGTATAATTCGTTAACATAAGGAACAAATTTTGTATTCTAACAGGTACCCTGGGCTGTAATTTCCTCTACTAATGTCTCATTGTCTAATTCCCAAATAACTCGTATCTTGATTGAATAACGGTTTAGTTCGCTATTGAAAATCAAACGAGAATTTCACACTCGAAAAACTCAAATTGTGACCTTATTGAGTTCTTAAGTTTGAAAATATTCTTTATCATTTGAACTACTCCATGAAATTTGATAATATGGATAATAATATATGATTAGATATCTTTAATAATAAAAAATAGTATAAACTCCTCTAAATCAATTAATGATGTGATCTCCTAATATGCTGTTATATATATAATATCCATTAAGCTTCAAAACATGAGATTGTGTGTCACCTGTACGCAATTCTCGAAGCTAAAGAGAATATACATAAGGAAGCAACATTTGATTGGTTGAATCGCATAGTAAAAAAAAGTAAAAAAGTTGACACTTTTTTAAAAATTATAATATACTTAAATATGTAATATACTAATCAAATACTATAAATTAAACACCCGAAACTTTTAGATTTGATTCAACGAAGAAAAAAGAGCATTGAAATAGTTGTGCAAGACTATATGATTCAGTTGGAAGAGAAAGAAACGTGGGAAATGCTAAAGCAACTTGATGGATAAA
>CAODLS012051883.1:0-18156 GCA_948243855.1 Flueggea neowawraea
AGTTTCAAAATCTTCAGAATCAAGTTCATCTTTGACACCATCACTGCTATTTATGCCTTTAAATGAACTATTCCATGTGATAACCCGCATAACTCTGGCAGAATGATCAATATGTCCTGCAATTTTTATAATTTCCATTAGTCAATTAGATGATGATGGTGATATGAAGGAATAGAACCCATAATCTTACCCTAATTAAAATTGGAAATTCTTAAATGCAAATTAGTGTAGGATAGGATCAATCAGTGTAAATGAACAAACTTTTCTGCTTTAAAGGAGCAAAAACAAAGCAATAGCATATCTGAGATTCTAAAGAAAAAGAAAGCTTGAACAAAAGGAGACAAGATACCATGACAAAGCCCCCAATTGATGCAAAAAGCACTTGCAGACTCATTGCAATTCAAAATAACGAATACCCAATTGTCTACTCATGACAAAGCACAAGCACTTTGAAGCTTCAATTATATCCGGACACAACATATTACAACTTCCTCGTACACCACTAAGAAATCAATGCAGGCAAAGTATAAAAGAAGCAACCCACAAGCCATTAAAAAAACAATCTTTCACCATCAATACACAAACAAAAATTTAAAGAATACATCACATGAATTACATTCACAGCAAAGTCAACTCTAACAAGATTCATCATTTAAAACACAAGTAAACCAAACCAAACTAAACTACCTCGATTATCCGCGAAATTGGAGTGGTAGTGCAAGCGAGTGGCTTCAAGCATCTTAGCAACCTCCTGAGCACTCTCCGAAGCTTTAAGGAAATGATCATCAATCTCTCCCAACACCTTCATCAAGTCCACACTAGGAACTGATGGATTCACCTTCATCTGCCCCAACACCGGCACTCTGAGCTCTGGTGGCGCCGTCATTGAATGCTCAATGTGCTTCCTTTCCATACCCACTTCATCCTCCTCCGCCTTCTTCTCCACTCTCTCCAGCGTCTTGGGCTCAATCTCAGCTTCACTGGTATCGACCCCACCGAATGGAATCCCCACATTACCATCATTGTCATCCTCATGAGGCTCTAAAGGTCCCGGCATGTTATCCATCATAAAGAAATAGTCCCAAGCCATGTTCTTGGCCTCAGGCGAAGGCGGAACAACTGAGTCACTGTGGTTCTGTGCCGACGGCGGCGGCGACCCCACTTTGCGCTCAAGTGGACCCCGCTCCGAAACACCAGCGTTGTGGTTGTGATTACTCGAAGATTCATTGTTTTTCCTCTTCAGTGCAGTATGATCTAATCCATCCTCCTCCGCCTCCTCATACTCCTCTTCCACCTCCGCCACAGACTCTATCCCCAGCCCACGCTGCTGGTGCTTCAGAGGCATAGCTGGCATACTAGTGGCGCGCTTAATAGGACTAGGAGAGAAATTAGGCAAGGGAGGAGGCGGAGGCAGGAGGTTATCGATTGGAGGAGGAGGAGGAGGACGAGGCTCTGAAGAAGGATGGTCAAGCGGAACCTGCTGGTGATGGTGGTGAAGGTCATCCGTCTGCGGCGGCGCTTCACCGTGTGCATAATCACTCAAAGCAGCTCCGGTGTTCTTCAACGACATCGCGAAACCAGAATGTCCGGCGGCGAAGGCGTTTCTCGCCGTCACCGCCTCCTTCATCAGAAGCTTCCGGTCTTTGCATCTCGCCACTGACTCCTCATTGTCTACCTTCGACTGCGCACACCCCATTCAAACAAACAAACTTGAATATGTCGTTTTGGCTCGAAAGGCGTCGTTTTTGTGGTGGAGGAGGTGACAATAATGGCGGAGAGTAGTGACAAGGAAGTACAGAAAGGAGGGAGCAGAGAGCGCAGAGCGGTGTAAGTGTGAGAGGGAAAGAGAGTTGGTGTGTTGGTCACGCGCTGCGAGTATGGTTATGGAAATGTACTCGTTGGATTTGGTTTACGAGGTGTCTTTGTCGTTGGGTTTTTTAATTAACGGTCACATTTTTAGAGGTGGTGCTGTGTCGTTTCGATGTTGTTCTGACGGATGATAACGACTGCACTATGGACGGCTGTGATTTCATGCATTATGTGTGCAATGAACGGTTTAGATTGTTGGGGTCCAATTTTTTTTCTTTTTCTTTTAGTTCGTCCTTTGTTTCTGATCTTGTTTTTTCCTTATAAAAGTGAAAGGATATTTATTAATGTGGGCTCCTTTTCTGAATTTGCTAATTTTTTTATAATATTTAAAAGCACCTTTCTATTTTTCTGTTCAATAACTTCACATTATTTCTTCCTAAGGAAAAAAGAAAAACTTGACATAATTAAACAGAATATTAACTTAAAAAAAGAGAATATTATTATATAGGAGTGATTAGAACACAATACAGTGACATAATATAGAGCATATTTAATATATTATAATTATTAAATCATATGTATTGTCTCAATTTTTTTACTATATAAACTACTAAATTACAATTTGCATATATTATCTATTATTTAGTTTATTAAGACTAAACACCTATATAATTTTGTTCATTTAAAGTTACCAAATTTATTAATAAACATATTAACTAATCAAAATAATTTAAAGAGAAAAAACATTAAACAAAACATTACTCTTGATCGAATTTTATTTGTCAAAACACCCACTATAAAATTAATCCTATTTTTGAGTCAATTCACTTTTTAAAATTAAGAAAAATCTTAGAAGTATCTTTGAAATAAACAAAAATTAATCAAATAAACATAGCCTTTAAAACTAATAAACTAATAACATACTGTGATCTTCTCCACTAAAAAATTACGGATTTGATTGGAAGTCACTCTACCAGAACTAGTCTTCAGAGCACGCAAGCGTCGATCAAACAGATATAAATATTCTAAAACTTATCAAAAAAGAACTTTGTAACACAAATTTTCCCACAAGAGAGTTATTCAACGTTTGAAAAGTGCAACAAATTGGGCCAATAAAAGACTTGAGTTAACGTTTTCGCCTTGATAAAACCACTAATGTCACACTGAATACCACACTGAAGACAGCGACGGTGCCCAAAATAGACAAAACAAGTCTCAAAAACCTAGGAATGAACTTTCGGCTGAAAGAAAGATTGGTTGATCAATAGTTGAAATGTCTGAAAAATGGGGCGACAGAGGGGGCCATCATCAATTCACCTGACTCTTGGTTTTTGTTGTCAACAACACACAAATAGCTACTAACCCAACTATGGGTGATGAAGCTTAAAGTTTGACAGTGCAACTACGAAAATGGATGGCTAATATTCACATCTACCTCCACTAATAATATAGGTCAAACATTACCTGTATAGTTTAGAAAGAAGCAAATTGTATTACGACATTTGGGTTTTTGATTTTGACAAAATAGTAAAAACAAATGCAAATGGTAAATCTATCAAACAGGATGAATAAAATAATTGTAAAAATTGAGTAACAAGTGCTCTTTTATAAAATCAGTTCACTATCTAAGTAATTTGAATTCCTTTACTCAAATTTGGTCACTTCATCATAGTCCTTGACGTAAAACAACACTTGTTTTTAGTGTATCAAACATTATTACAAAAAAAGGGATAATGCCTCTACTTAGAGAAATTAAAGAAGGTGACAAATGCCAAATCAAATAACATTGACTTTAATCAAGCCACACAACCCAATAGTTGATACTAATATAACTATTAGTTCAAAATTAAGCTCCTATCTATTGTAGATAAGTCCACACTTAAGGAATGTAATAAATGCACTTATAGCTCATCAGAGCTGAAGTCCACTCCAACATTAAGATCGAGAGCTCGATTCTAAGTTGAAGGAAAAAAATGACACATAAAAAAAGAAAAGGGGTTTCAGGGCAGGTAAAATCGTGGTAGTGCGCAGTGGCTCTTGTGCTGATAATTCAAAAGGGCAGCATTCAAAACAGGCAATTCGATGCGTAATAGCTGTTCCATAAATTTGGAAATAGCGTACTACATTGTGTAACTTGCATCTCAAAATTGGACCAAACTTACTGGTCGCTATCACATTTCTTCGAGCACTTGGAATGCGGAAGAAACGCTCAACCATTTTGCACCCGGCCAGCAACGGGAACCAAAAAAGATCAACCAAGCAGAGCATCACAAAACAGCAGTCAATCACCTAATATTCACAACCCGAAAACTGGAATTTACACCATCTACATTCAAGATCAACGTAAAGCAGCTGAGCTCTTGTGGCTGAACACTTGCTCACAGAACATGTTTTCACACATGCTTCCCCAAAAATTTCCTGCATTCTCTAGTAGTCGCGATTTACTATCTATTCATCTTCCCCTGTAGAAGAAATCAGCAAAATAAACATTGCGCTTCAGAACCATGGCCCTTACTAAGCACAGTGAAACAGATAGTTGAAACTCACTTGGCCTTCATTGATGCCCAAATTCTTTCCAATTCTTCTCGTTGTTTCTGGGGAAAAAAAAGTCCACATTGAAATATAGAACAGACATCAGCGAAAGAAACAGTGAAAACGTGGAGCAGAAGAGATAATTAGTTTAACAACCTCATGCAACATTTTCCATTCTTTATCCAACACTTCTTGCAGATGAAACCATTCCATAGCCATATCATACTCGAGTGTGTTAGGCTGAGAACAGTGTGAAGTAGAAACAGCCTCTCTCTGCACATAAAATACTTAGAAAATCACTTTGACAGATTCAGAGGAGAATAATAGTACGTAATATGTAAAAAGATTTGCATACGCTAACATATTTTAGTAGTGCGTCCATGGAGTAAAGATAATAAAAGGGAGAGGCACATTTACCGTCTCACATTGGAATTGGTATCGTAATTTATCAAGATTGAGATGACCGACAAAGGTGAATTGCCTGTCCAGGAAAGGAGTTGCAAACCTGCCAACTAGTGGGCTAGCAAGGAAGGGGAGGGGAGGGGAGGGGGGAAATTGATTAGACTGTACGAAAAATGCAAAATCAAGCTTTACATGAGGTGTCCACCAGCAAAATTAAAATGAGGAATATGTTCATTATCAAAATTAGCAGATGCTTGGCAATGTTTTTGAGTTGAGGAGTAGAATTATACATTCCATTTGGTAGCCATAAAGCAGCCTTCGTCTAACTTTCTAACTACAGTCTCAGCTACTTCCTTGTTTCTAAGTATAACAAAAGCTTGACCTGCAGCATAAACGAAATGATGGATCAGAAATTAGTAAAAGACCATTACGGCCCCATGGAACAAAAACAAGGGATAAAAGATTATCCTACACCCCGCCCCATCCCAAGGAACAATGGCCAAACATACCAGAATGAGGACTAGAAAATGAAATCTGCTGGATCATCTTTGCAGTGCAACTTTCTGAAAAAGCTTGCAAAACAAGCTCCTGATTTGTGGTAATAAAATTATGAGTTTGGGAATCTAAATAAGTAGAGCAACATAAAGCATGAAAAAAAAAACCACAACTCAGTGCAATCCCGCAAGAACAGAAACACAGAAACAAAACGGAAGGAAAGGCAGATGGTGGCCAATGCATCAGGAAGGATTTTTGTGTTGTATCTACTATAATGAGCACAATAAAAATCTAAAAAACATAAGAACTATTAATGAGAAGAGAGGTGGGAGAGAAGATATTTACCTCCACATCTGCTGAAGTGTACAGTGGATCCAAATTTTGAAGCAAAACAAGTCTTCCTTTCTCATGCGCAGATTCAAGTCTTTCTTTCCAGGGCTAGAAACGACATGCACATGTTGGTCTAAGGTTCATCAACATTTGACAGAAAAGAAAAATTACAATAAAAGCCCGCAGACTTTCTTTCAGTGTTACTCTTTCTGTTCTCTTTGACTGAATAATACAGTGAAAACACGACGAAGAAAACATGGCTGCTTAACAAAGTGACAACTTTCAACATGACTTTAAAAAGTGCCAAAGCAAACTGATGATTCTAATCATGCAATAGGGAAAAGAAAGGAAGAACAAGAAAGCAAAAGTCTCGTGTATGTGTTTGGCTATGCAACATGATTTGGAACTTAGGTAAAGCTTTTAGTTACAAATCCGATTCAATTATAGATTGGAAAAAGGAAAGCAGTCAAAGAAAATCAAGCTCACAGAATAAATAGCGTGGAGTACTTACAAGATTTTTGAACCACTTGCTTTTGTCCTGCCAACAAATTGACACACGAATTTTAAGCAAAAAATCTCATAGGCAAAGCTGAAAATGAAGGTTTAGCTGCTTCTATTGTAATAGAGTACACACACAAACACAGCAATGAAAAAAAAAAGGAAATTACCCACAACAACAAAATGGAACATGATGAGCGACATATCAGATGACCAAGGCACCAACCAACCATTTTTTTCAATTAAATTGCATATAAATTTGGCCCTTCATAGAAACCCACCTTTTCTAAAGATAACTAAAGTTTCCTTCAATTTAAAAACAGAAACTTAACCATGGCCAAGGTACTCTTTTTTCCCAAGTTCGTTAAAAATGTAAATTTTGTGTCAGCACCAAAGAGCTCCTTCAAGAATAAAAGAAACAGAAAAAGAAACGAAGCTATCTACATTTTATCATTAACTACTACACGATTAGTCTGACAAATTTACTTGTGGTTTTGGGATTCAATATCATATAATTCACACACTACAACAGGGTAAAACCTTAATTCATACAACAACATCATAAAGCAAAAGATGGTACTAACGGCGTGATGATATGGCCATCAATTTTCAAGTAATAATTATTAGGCTGTCAATATTACATCATTAATTATCATTTTTTAACGAAAATACTAATTTATTCACGAATGCAAAAAATCATAACGATGGTGTTATTGGGAGTTATTTTTGAAAGGTCAAACAATAAGTACAAAAACAAGCAAAGGTCGTGCTATTTAATTTTATTAAGCCCTATCCTCCCTATGTTAAACTTACAATGCATGTACTTTGATTTGCTTCTGCTTAGTTTTAAACCTTTTGTTTCTAAAGTATCCCTTCAAAGTTCCAAACCCATATCAATACATTAGACCATCTCGTCAACTAACACAATATCATCCGCATAACAAGGACAAAAAGATACAAGCTTAGAGTCGATCCTTGGTGTAATCCGATTTTAATAGGGAAATCCTTGGTATCTCCTCCTACTGTGCGGACGCTAATAACCACCTTTTTGTACACATCCTTCACCATTCAAACACATCTAATAAGTATAGGGGCAATTATATTCGTGTCTTTGAGGTTTGCTGAAATCCGTCATTGTGTTCCTGAATTTCGAAAAGGCTACTATTGCATCTCCGCTCTTAAATGTAGTCGGCCATAACTTAGTCAGAACTAATAGGACTAAAGAGAATGCCTTAATCAACGTTGTCCTGTTAGTTCTGGCAAACGTCGTTTAAGTTCGGAGATGCAATCATAGCATTTTCAAAGCACAAGGACTCAATCACGAAATATGGCAAAACACAGGGAAGTTAATGTAATTGCCCCATAAGTATATTCTTGCACTCTAACGTCCACCACAACACATCCTTAGACACTTTATCATAAATTTCTTTCCACGTCGATAAAAACCTTATGCAAATCTCTCTTTGCATCTCTATACTTCTCCATCAATCCCCTCATAAAAAAGATCGCCTCCATGATTGATCGCTTGAGCATAAAACCAAATTGGTTATTAGAAATAGATATAATGTACCTTAGACGTGTTCCACAACTCTCTCCCATAACTTCGTAGTATGACTCATTAGTTTAATTTCCATATATTTAAAGCAATTTTGGATGTCACCTTTATTTTTGAAAATAAGGACCAAGATGCTCTTTCGTCATTCTTCAAACATACTCTTTGAGATAAGGATTTTATTGTACAAGTCCACCTCACTCCTACTTCCCCAAGGCATTTTCACGCCTCAACAAGTACGTCATACAGGCCACATGCTTTTCCTGATTTCATCCTCCTCAAAGCATTGGTAATAAACAATTTCACAGTAACAATGAGACTCATCAATAGAAAGCATAGCTAAACTCGTTTGTTCTACTAAACAATCGTTTTAAAAGGTGTTTATATTCAAGTAAATAACCTAGTGTGCCAAGTGCACCAAACTCCAAAAGGTGCACCTCAACACTCTAAAGATGGGCACTTAACACAGTCTCATGCCTAACAGCAAGGGCACACCCAAGTGAAGGCCCAATGGCCATACCAAAGGTAGACACTGTCACTTAGGCATGCACCTTAACACACCAAAGGTGGGCAATAACACTCAGACACATCCCTCAACACTTGAAAGAAGGGCATTGTCATGTAGGTGTGCGCACGCCAAAGATGGGCGCTTTCACTTAGGAAATACACGCCAAAGAAAGATGCTTTCACTCAAGCATGTGCTTATGTTCCAAAAGAAGGCGTTATCTCTCACACGCAAGCATGCGTCTGAGTGAATGCCTCAGTTATGTGCTTAGGTGAATGCCCAAGTTGCAACCCTAGAAGTGCCTTTGGCATGTTTTGCTTTCTAAGAGTTCTTTTTTCAATTTTTTTATGCCTTAATTTTCATTATTAGATCCCTTGAATGAAGGATGAGCTTGCACTCAAACCACCTCACCCAATCATCCAACCTCATTAATATAACAAAACAAACTTAAAACTCCATTCAATCCCCATGAACACCTTTGTATGTTTCTTTTACAATCTTCAACCTTACTACAGTGTTGCCCAACTTTTCCATCGAAGGTCAATGCTTACTTATTCCTTTCTTTGTCTCTCCATTTTGATCTTTTTATTTTTTGATTTTCTACTTTTCAGTTTTTGTACTCACTTCCTAAAGGCATTCCAATTTTCGTATAATCACTTCTCTTTTCTTCTCTCTATCTCTTGCATTCTCTATTTTTCTAATCAATTTCTTTACTCCTTTTGTACTCACTATCTAAACGCATTCCAACACCCTTTCACGAGCCTTGCACTTCTAATAACTATCCACTATTCAAAATATATGTATTAGTTGTTATATTTCATGACAGAGAGAAATCTCTAACAATTCTTTTTTTTTGTTATTATGCTAAGCCAAGAAAATATGCACCCTTTTGATGCATTATGTACATAAATAATTCAAACATTTCATGGACAAATCATTCAAGACTTCATCAAGTCGACAAAGATGCCAAAAGTGTTACGTTCATTTGCATCACATCGAGTCACAAAAGTCCATTTCATTTCTTTAATCAAACAAAGGGCCAACCGCGAGGATTTGAATCTTCATCTTTTTGTATGTTCAATAGCTTAATACTTTAGGCAATGCATTCTTTAAAAACCTTCAAAAATATCTTCTCATGTCTCATGTCATAACCACGTCATAAAAGGAAAAAGTTTTTTCACTACAAATTTACATTGTAGATTTTCTAGCAACAACCAAAATTCTTCATGAATGCAAGTAATCCTACTAAATCCATCAAAGATGATATCATGTATCAATGGGACAAATTAAAGTTTGATTGCCCCACATATATTAATAGCAGAACGATGATGGAATTAACCCAAAAATAAAGAACGCAAAAAATAATCCAAAGCAACTTACAACTTCTTGTGTCTGAGTAATTCCTTGCTTATTGCTTTTCTCATCCTTTTTTGAAGCCTGTCAATGAGACGCCTTTGATAATTTTGCATTACCAAACTCAAAAATCTTCTCGTTAGGCTTCAACTTTTTAAAAGGACCATCCTCAGCTCCATGTGGATCATTTTTATTAGACTTCAACTTCTTAAAGGGATTAGAGTTTATCTTAGAAAGATCCTTATTACTAAGTCTCATAGCCTTCTCATCAAGCTTTCGCTTCTTAAAAGAGTCGTTAGTTCCCTGTGAATTAGCAAGATTTGTAGCCACCTTATCAAGCTCCGACTTTTTCAAAGATTCATCTTTATTCCTCTGTGAATTCTCATCATATTTCATCTCAACAAATTTTTCCAAAATGACATCATCACTCCTTACAACACCATTGAGCTTTTGTTTGTCTTCAAAATTTCTAGCATCCACAACACCATTACTATTTTTGCTTTTGTCATCCAATATTTTCATTGGTTCTTCCAAATTTGCCTTATTCAAAGGTCTATCAGCTAATTCATTAGGACCATTGGTGGTAACCAATTTCCCATCAACCAAACTACAATTAACAGGCTTACCAACATTACTCTCATCGTTGGAGAAATTCTCTACAGCCTCAAATCAATCTTGCTACTAGATGAGTTCCTCATTCAGTAACTTTCCTCATTTCACCAAACTTCTCACGTAAAAGTGATGTAGAATTTCCTCTGATTGAAATTGAAAGTTTCATGTTCACCTCCTTAACCTCGGATGTTTGAGCAATTCCATTAATGTTGATTGCACTCATATGCAACTCTGAAATGGTATCATTGTCAGAAATGCTTCCTTTTTTATCTATCAAAGCCACTACGGCAAGATGCTTATCAGCGAAAGAAGGAAGCTTTTCTCCAAGTGAAGGTTTCTCTTTAGCCAATAACCTTTTAGACTTCCCATTTTCTTCTCCACCTTCCTTCTCTATAAAATCAGGTTTAAGAAAACTAGGTTTCTGACTACCCACTTTATTGAACAAAAATTTGACTGTAGCAATTAAAGAAAGAAACGACAAACATATAAGGAATTTAATAATGTGCAACTCAGTACAAAACAAAGAAGTTTAATTTCAACTATACATACCATCATGTCCAACAATTTGGTTATTTATCTTAGTGAGGATTTCACGTCGCCCAACATGAAAAAAATGGTGAAAGAAGAAGTCTGCAGATTAAAGATCTTCATCTGATGGTTGTAAATTTCTGTTATCACTCGAAGTGCAGATAACATTGCATTTTCCAGCAATTGCTTCCTAGTTTAATTTGAGAAACAACAAGCAAAAAAAATATTGCTATTATATATTTCATATTTTCAAATATTATATGCATTGGTGGATTAATATATTTCAATAAAAGCAAAGCAGTCACCAACTCCCACTAAAGAATTGCAAATTAATAGTAAATCAAAAGATCAAGAAAGAATACAAACTGAAAATAAAGCATCAAGGTGCACTTACCAAAGGATTAACATTCGCAACGCCAAGTCCTTCACCACAGGCCACAAACAATTCGTTCTCATCAGCCTTTCCATCTCCAAGAAAATTTGATATCTCGTAAGGACGGAAAAACCACAAAATTTTTACTTTCTTCGACTTATATGGGTTCTCCCATATCTTTATCAGTTTACCAATATAAGGCTCAGGCTGATCATCCCCGTAGATATAAACATAATAAAAAAGACTGTATTCCACACCATCATAGACGAAAGACTCATAAAACTGGATATTCTTGCTTTTCCCACTAACTCCTCTCTTTTTACCCCACTTGAATTCAAGATTCTCAGCTGCCTCGGTTTCCACCATACTCTAATACCAAAACTCCAGCAACAACAATATTCACTATAACCTGGAAAACAAAAAAAAAAACTGAAACAACCAATACACGTTTAAAACCTTAAATCTAAACTAAATTATAATGTAACATCACTAGCATCAAGCGAGATTCAGAACAATATGCTTCGTTGAATCATCAACTAATAATGATTAATAATAATGACTAATATCTACAATCAAAATCTCAATAACGCATTAACCTAATGGAAACAACAACTCATGGCTTGGGAAGAGAGGGGAAACAATTAAAAACACAAAGTAAAGTAAATAAATACATTTTCTTTCAACGCGATTCTTTTCTCGGGAAACAAGCAGAACTCGGATGGAGGAAAAGGCTTACGAGATTTTGGTGAATCGGCGATAAAGCCTAGCGACGGAGAGCGGCTGGCGCTTTATGTTCTCTGTTTAACTCTCTGCTGCCTCCACGTTGTACTAGATTTAGGCCACGTGGCAGGATGGGATTGGTATCATATCTTGATGGCGACATTGCCTTTTCATCCCTATCGTTTCAGAAATTACTTATTGCGTCCCTGCACAAAAGCTATGTCAGATTTTTCGTCTTGCAAAAACTTGGAATATACCATCATTAATCATCAAACCATACAAAGGTTATATAAATGCCAAAACCCCCCGATTTGTAATTCATCATGAGGGCACAAAAGGCGAACCTATTCTACTAAAAAAAAAACAGACAAAAAACAACTCTCACACTACTAATAAGGAGGGAGAAGAACTAAACACCACCACCGGAGTCGTCAATCGACACGGGGAGGACAAAGTTTGGCACAAATGGTGGATCTAAAAATTTTTCAAAATGGTGTCCACGTAATATATGATAAAATTATAAATAAAAAAAATCCAATATATAATTTCTCCTGGTAGAAAAAATTGTGACAATATTTGTCAACAAGATTTTGTATTTTGAAAATAATATATAGTGCGCCATTTATGATTTATGAAAAATGTATTTGTGGCATATATTGATAAAAATAATTCAGTCATCAATTAATTGTTTTATCGCACAAACTATTTTGAAAAAGAAAACCTCACAATGCAATAGAAATAATTCAATTAAATAAGTAAGAAGAGCGGGTAATTCAACACATAATTTAAATAAGACTTAAAATGAAAAGATTAAAACTTAAAATATTTAAATAATGGGGTCTAAATACAATCGAGGCTAAATATATTAAATATAATTCAAAAATAATAAAATTTAAATTATAAAAAATAATGTATCTTAACTAGTAAAGTAGTGTCCAAATATAATCCAAGACTAAATGTATTAGGGCATCTCTACTATTTAAACCCTTATAGGGGCTGATGAGCCTGTAATATCAGCAATCCACTAACTCCTCACTTATCATACCATCTCTCCATAAGAGCATCTCTAATGCAATAGAACTTTCAGAGTTTGATGAGGCTGTCACATCAGTAATTCATTAATCTTTCACTCATTATACTATCATTTTTAATCCTTAAACTTTCATTATATTTTTCATCACGGACTGTTTGTCGTGACACACATGATATGTGAGATGCTTACTGGTGAGCGAAAAGTGTGGTTCGCGGGGAAATGTAGTGTGGAAAGTACGTGGTGTAGGTGTTGTACCTATCTTGAGTTAGGCATGTCGATCCAATTGAGTTTGAGGAGTTTGTTGTTGGTTTGGGACTTGAATAGGATGGATATGTGTGTCATCTATGTACCACACTGGTCGAGAGTTGTCCTCGCTCTCATGATGAGCCCATAAGATGGCGAAACCAGTAAGCATCAGAGACGAATAAATGTTGAATATCGGGAGCCCATAGGGTGTCGCAAGGGTGTTTTCCCTGCGCTAAAACTCTGACCCCCTAACAAATGGTATTAGAACCCAATGTTTGCACACTGTGTTGTTTGCCAAACGCTCTTTACCACATTGGCGAGTCTGAACAGAGGCAGATGAGCTTGAGTGATGCTCACACCCTTTGAGAGCGGATGGGGTGTTCACATGTGGGTCTTCTATACGATAAAGATTGTAGAATCAATAACCACACTAGAAGAGGGGTTGAATAGTGTGGTAATAAAAGCTTTGAATTTGCTTTGAAAATGAGTGCGATAAAAGAAAGAACACCAAGAGCTTATAGTGGTTCGACCAACTCAATGTCTACGTCCACTACCTAAGTATCACCACTTAGGATTTTCACTATCAATCTTCTCAAATATTACAACTTTACTTTCTAGCTAAGTGAGAACTCTTACAAGATTCTTGATTTCGGTTCAAGAACAAAAATCAACCTAAGGATCTACCATTTGATCCCACTCATAATCACTCTTAAAATGTGTTTACAAACACTCACCTATGATAAATGAACTAGTGATACAAGCAATAAAGATAGCAATGAAAGAACAATGAACTTGTATCAATAAGAGAGAGAAAATCAAGACTTGAATGCTTAGTTGTTGTTTGAAATTAATGCTCAAGTGTTGTATGTGCTTTTCTGAAGTCCCCTTGATGTATTTATAGCTTCTCATGTCCAAAGAGCCATTGAGGGATTGAATTGAGCAGTTGTGAGATAGAGAAATCGAGCATTAAATGCTTCTAACAGAGCATCTTACTCGAGTGAACCTTTCTTGTTACTCGAGTGAGCCATTTCCAAGAATTCTATTTTTACATCACCTTACTCGAGTGACAACCATGTGTTACTCGAGTGACATATTTTTCGGACCGTTGGAGCCACCGACTCTTAATATTGTAGCTCTAATTATGTCAGTCGTAGGTAAATGATGTTGTCTTTAATGGATTACTCGTGTGAGCAAAAGTTTTACTCGAGTTACCGGTCATATGGATTACTCGAGTGGGCTTAAATGTGTTACTCGAGTGAAATGATGCATAGATTACTCGAGTGAAGCTTCCTGTTACTCGAGTGACAAATAAATCCAGTAGACCAAATGTGGCATTACTCGAGTAAGTGACTTATGGTTACTCGAGTGAACTGAGACATGTATTACTCGAGTGAACATCCTTGTTACTCGAGTGACCATTGCATCCAGTAGCCTCTAAAAATCTGAAAGATGCATTATTTGAGTGAGTGTCTCCTTGTTACTCAAGTGAAATAAACTAGGTTGAATGTTACTCGAGTGGACATGTTGATTACTCGAGTGATCTTTTGCTCGATTGCAATTTTCACCAAAGTATCAAACAATATTTTGTTCATCATCAAAACATAAAGGAACTTGAATGTTAACCATCCTTGATTCAACGAGGATGGGTAGGCAAGAAACTATAATGATACTTTGCCAAGTGCTCGAGTCCACATTGGTGCGCCCAAATAGTGGATGGGTTTGTCTCATATGGTTCTCCTCAGAAATGGAGACGAGTAGGCAGGGTGATCGTGCACTGATCTTGGGACAATCTTCTAAGAAAGGGTGGAAGAGTTCTCCCTTATGCACGAGGGCGTGCATGAAGTGGACGGGGGAGAATGTCATGGACCTTTTATCGTGACACGTAGAATGTGCGAGATGCTTGCTGGTGAGCTAAAAGTGTGGGTTGCGGGGCAACATAGTGTGATGAGTATGTGTTGTAGGTGTTGCGCCTGTCTTGAGTTAGGTATACCGACCCAATTGAGTTTGAGGAGCTTGTCACTAGTCTGAGACTTGGCTAGGATGGATATGCGTGACATCTAGGCACCACACTGGTCAGGTGTTGTCCCTACTCCTCTAATGAACCCATGGGATGGCAAAAACAATGAGCATCGGAGACGGATAAAGGCTGAACCTAATGAGTATGTGAGTCCTGGGGTGTCACACGAATGATTTCCATAAGCTACAAATCTGACATCGTGACATTTATTATGAGAGCCACAATTATTTCACTCATCATTTAATTTATTTACAATATATAAATAGTAACAAATATATTTATTTCACATAAATATTTTTGTGAGTTAATATTTATTTCACATAAATAGTAACAAATATATTTATTAAATAAATTATTTAATTGAATTTTTAAAATAACAATTTTTAAAAACAAAATAAAACAATAGATCAAAAAAATATTTAAATTGAGAAAAATATTTATCAATGAGAAGAGATTTGAAATTAACCAAATTAAAAAATTATGCATAATATCAAATTACATAAATAACCTAGAATTAACATTAAAAAAATAAATTACGCAACTTAAGAAATTATATAAATAATAAAAAACAAAAAAATACATTAATTTCTATTTCGAGTCTCTCCAAAATGATTCCAAAAATTTCAGGCAAAAGCAAACATTTAAAAGAAAATTAAAAAAAGGAAAAAAAAAAATAAAAAACAAAATACAGAAAAAAAATTTTGTTTTAAGCAGTGGAACCACCTGTTGGTGCGCTTCACTTCTGTAAAGTGCAACAACAGATGGGAGATCATCATCCATGTTATCATCTAATGCGGTTATAATACCTACATTAAAAATGCTCTAATGGTTAATATCTTATTATATTCTAATATGATATTTACAATTACTTTATTTATTAGTTCATTTATTTATAATATATAAATTATAAATATTTTAAGATTATATAAAATAAAAAATTGAATTATTAAAAAATTAAAAAAATATGTCTTTTTATAGTATTTTAAAAATTAAATAAAAATAAAAAAGTAAGAAAATAATAAAAACAAAAAATAAAAACTTCAACCACCACCCATCTACATATCCAAAAAAAAGTCTCGTTTCAACCAATTACACACTTGCAACTTCGATAGAAACAAGGCGGTAAACACTTTCTTTCCCAATCACACTTGGCTATAAAATTTCTAGAGAGACTAAAATGGATGACATACCAGTAATCATTCACCGCAATGGTCGATGGAGAGAGGACAACAATTATGAGGAATATGGAGAGTGTGGTATTGTGGTACCAAAAAATTGCAGTTATGATCAAATGGTGGAGATGACACACTGTGAACACAACATGGATGCATCGACTTCAACAATTGAATTGCAATACCAGATCAAAAGGATATGTTCCTACAACTATAGACAACGAATCAAGCTGGAGGTTCTACAAGGCTATTAAGAGCAGAGAATTGGATTTCTCTGCATTTCCTCTTTGTGTCACAGTCAATACAAGAAATCTGGTTTGCGAATACTGAGCAGATATTGACGGAATATTGACGGCTACATGTAAAAGCATCATTCATCGACCAATTGTGGAGGACAATATCCAACCGATATACATTCAAGATAAGCATTTGATGGTTTACATACAAGACATTGCAACTGCTACCATTGAAGAAATTCAAAAGTAAGGAATGGGATGGGAGGGTGATAATCACACTGCAATAATAAGCAACCCAACCCACCCAGCGATTGAGGATGGACAAGTTTTCTGAGATAAAGAAACATTAAATACAGTGTTGGTCATTCACTCAATCAAAGCGTTGATTTCATCCGAATACTTCTTTACCCTACATAAGAGAAATTTAAATACAAAAAATTGTAACTAAACAATAATAATAATGTAATAACCCAGTAATGTATATTCCAAAACCATATAGTAATAATCCAATAATATATAGTAAAAGTAAAAAATAAGACAAAAAAAAATTAAACCACATACTTGTTGCAGTTCCTCTTCCCAATGTCCAGCCAATATTAATCAAATATACCTAATACATATGAAGAAAAATCCACACTGTATGCAACAATACGAAGCAAAGCCCACACTATTTGCACAAATTGTAATCCTCTTGAAATTGCTCAACAGGAACGACAGCCCTAGAAATAGGGATGATATACAAATCTCCTTTTATTTTATTTTTTTAAAAATTAAGAAGATAATAGGCTTATACGAAATTATGTGGGTGTGAGTTCTCTCTCGCACATTTTGAATTTGTGAGAAGAACTCGGATGTTCAATCTCCACTAAATACATCTGAAAGAAGAGCGATGAGCCCCGGTTGTATCTAAACCATGAATAGGATTACTCTCAAGCCATCTATGGTTTTCCCAATCTTGAGCCAAAAAAAGAAAAAAAGAAGTCTTACGTCTTGGAAAAAATGCTTTTGCCATTAGTTAGTGGCCACAAGTTAAAATATAAAAACATCGAGGTATATATTTGCAAATAATACAACTTCTGAAATCAAACTCGGGACACACTCGGGTCCCAGCAATAAGTGCCCTCTCACTGACGAATGCGGACTTGGCGCTCGCTGCAAAGATTTGAACGTTTTGCAAAGTCGTTTGAGAGACATCATCGCCACGGCGCCAAAACAATTCGGATTTAGGGTTTGGCAAAATCCGATTGATACATCTCTCATCTCTACCCATGGCGTCCGATTCTCCACGAACACGCATCGATCAGGTTTACTATTTTCTCTCTTTCATTATTTAATTAAATTACTCTGAAACGCGAATGTCTCACTTGTAATTACACTTCATTGTGTAGTTCTTTGCGTCGAAAAAGAGGAAATCTTTGTCGCCGGGAGCAAGAATCGTTCTGGAATCGTCTCCTAGCGGCAAGGGAAATTTGGATAATTACTTGGTGAGCTCTCAGGATGATAAGCCGAGTTACACACCTCGTGGTGGTTCGGTGGCTTTGGAAGATCCAGTTAAGAGGAATTTGGCATTAAAGATCAATAGAGTCTCCGAGGATGGAAGTAAGGAGCAACTTTTGCTTGCTCAATTGGATTCTCAAACGATTCCTGAAGCGGGTGAAACTGTGCAGAAGGAAACTTCTCAGGGTTCATCTAATGCGGGCATTGTTGCGAAACGGTTGGAGCACGGTGGTGAAAACTCGGAAC
>CAODLS012052130.1:0-19413 GCA_948243855.1 Flueggea neowawraea
AAAACAATATACACATATTATGGGGCTAGCGACAATCGTGGTATGAACTGTTCCACTCAACCACCTCAATAATGATTGTGGACTCTGCCACTAATCCGGTAACAATTAATGTCTCGGGCCGGGGCATATGGCTGTCGTAAACCCTGATAGTTGCGTCATATCATAGCTTGGTATACCAAAGGATACTAACCCCGTAGTAAAGGTTTCCCATAATCAAAAACCATCATATCCAAAAACAGTGCATGCATTCAGCATCAAAAATAGTCGAAAGCATATGCATATATATATATATATATATACATAAATCTTTTCAAAAACAAAGACGTGAATATTTATTCACATAATCCATTTATTTCATTAACCAATCATTAGATTAGTCAGGTTCCATTTATGTGTTAGACACGTTAAAAACGTATACAGTTTTGAGACACAGTCTATGTGTTTGAAGCTTTCATCTACTCACCTGAATATCCAAGCTTTAGGATCCAGTACCACTAACAGGTGGCTGATCCCGCTGGCAGGAACATGAAGCTGAAATAAATATAAAAAACAATAACATAT
This sequence comes from Flueggea neowawraea, assembly GCA_948243855.1. Taxonomy (NCBI): domain Eukaryota; kingdom Viridiplantae; phylum Streptophyta; class Magnoliopsida; order Malpighiales; family Phyllanthaceae; genus Flueggea; species Flueggea neowawraea. The sequence goes on from CAODLS012052130.1 coordinate 562, forward strand.
CAGAAAAAATGATGTATGAGACACTGGTATTGTGGCTGTACCAAAACATGTTTACATGCATATGCAACTCAGACACCCAAAACCCATTTCCATACCCAAATGTACTAAGTGAAGTTTTGGCTCCTAGATAACAAACATCTCACCTAGCCTTCATGGGCAAATTTTACAAATCGCCAACTTTCATTTTTACGGATAGAGGCTGGACCTAAATACCCAATGTGGTAGATCTTAACCCCAAGAACATGAATCCATACTTAGATAATCAAAACTAACTCCTTTTTCCTCAAAAATCACAGAAATCTGTTCGAGCCTTAACCCATATACTCAACTCGTCAAATCTGCTAAAATTGGACATGGATAAAATGTTTTTAACTCTAATCCATCAAGGTATAACAGAAACAACTCCCAATCAAGCAAAGGAATCATCAAAATCCCGAAACCCTAGCTCAACAGACCCATCTCGGACAAACACCAAAAATCATCAAATTTGGAGCTAAATCTCATGAATCTACCCTTTAATGTCCATAATCTAGCATTATGCAAAATCCCTTCCAACAGAACAACAAGAATCAAACGAATCACTAATTTCGACCCAAGAACCCTAGATGCTCTAATCGTGAACAAAATGTGAAAAGAAGGAATTAAAGAGTGATTCTTACCTTACAAATCAAAGTGGAAGCAAAGGGAAGCAAAGGAATTGGAGAGAGATGATGAGAGAGTTATTTTACTGGTTGAGAGTGAGTTATGACAGAAAGGGAAGCAGTTGGGTGTATTTATAGACCCACAAAACTGACACATTGCATTTTGTTTAAGACTGCCCAGAAAAGGGGCATTAATGTGCATAGTATCCCCTCTTACGCACGTAGTCCCTGATTCTACGTGGGTTGCACGCTCCTCAAGGCTCGCAGACGGCAGACCTGAAGACTTTAGATCCAAGATCTGTGCACGTTCCACCTGGTACTATGCACGTAGTACTCTACTCACTCTCTCAGTCCACCAAGATTCTACACACGTTCTACCAGGAGCAATGCACGTAGCACTCTCTTCACACTCTCGGGTCATATCGTAGTGACGTTCAACGTGCACAACACCCCCTCTCCAACGTACATAGACGTGCTAGACCCATTCACTGTCCACCTCAAATGCTGATCAACGTGCACAGAACTCACCAGCGCACGTAGACATGCTTAGGTTAACTTTTGACTCGACAACTGTTTGGCATCCCACTCAGTAAGGCGTTTGTACACTTGGGTTAATGATGCCCTTTTGGCCGGGCTCCTACTTTTGTTTTAGAGCTTTCCATCGAGATTTTGTTGGGTTACTGGGTTTTCCTATTTTGACTTTTGATTTCTCTGATATATTTTATATTCTTTGTATCTGATTTCACTATGTTTCATTTTGATACTTATTATATATATATATATACATATGTTTTACCATCAAACGTTTTTATAAATGTTTTGATAATTAAATGGGTAGCGTTTCTGATTCTCTAAGACTTGTGTGAAATGGACCGGGCTCCCATAGATGGTCCGCCTTGCACGCCGGTCATGGTCGAGAAACGGGTCGTGATAAATACTAATGTGATTTACACAATCACATCTGCGTAAGCATATCTAGCAAAAACATATTTTTGTTTTCTTGAGCTTTCTTGTTGGGCTACTCTGCCACATCCGCCATCACCCTAGCTTGGGTGATAGGAGTTCTTGACATAATTTTTTTTCAATCTCTTCCAGTACCATAAAAATTAACTACATGGAATGCCTTGTATTTTCTAGTTTCTGTTGGACCATGATACAAACTCTGTAAATAATTTTTCAGGTCCATTAATGGATGTTATTTCATATATATAACTCTTAATTATCTAAAATTATTTGAAATTCTATTTATACAAATTATTTCCATAAATAATCAGTTAATGTGACTCGACAAAAATTAGGAGCATTACCTTTTCAGTGAAATTATCCAACTCGTTATGACACTGGAGAAAACCAACCATTGTCCCTCTCTTAGTGCATTCACAAGCTCTCTCTCATCCACAACATCATCATTTGGGACTTTTTTCTTTATAATCATCGATCTTTGTATTGTTTTACTGCAACATAAAAAAACATAAATGATTTAAAATGTTATTAATTAAAATGTAAACAATTTTTTTCTCAATAGATAGACGGATTTAATAAAAAAATAACCTTTAGATTGCAAATAATATAATAAGATAAGGAATATTTTAAACGCTATGAGCCATCATAAGAACTTACGTGAAGCTTCGGATTTTTGTAGGCCATTTGTTTTTGCTTGTTGGTTTTCACATTTCTTGTTGATCCATTTTGGTTAACATGCGAAATCCAACTAAATTTTGATGATTAACAAAACATGTGATAAGTTTAAGTTAAGCACGTAAACAATGTATTATGCACATATTATACCCTTAAGTACGTAAACGCCAACTTAAGCATGTAATGAAGAATTGTCTTCTACACTGAGCCTCACTGGAAATGTCTTAAGCACGTAAAACAAAGATTACACACGTTAAAGTATCAGAGGCAGAACTTGATGTTGAACCAATGGTGGTTAACATTCAAATCCCTTTATGTTTTGATGATGAACAAAAGAGTTTGATACTTGAACATTTAGGCATGATCATTCAAGTATAACTCGAGTAACACTCAATCCTAACTCGAGTAAACAAGCTGCCCAGAAGAATCAAAGTGTACAGAAAAATTCACATTATTAGACATGGAAATTTAACTCAACTCAAGTTTTCCAGAGGTCATACAACTCGATTAAACATCGCTCCAACTCGAGTATGAGGTGCATCCAAAAGCTACGATTAAAATGCTCTAACTCGAGTTAAAAAATGCATAACTCGAGTTATCTAGTTGTCACATAACTCGAGTAAACAAAAACCATAACTTTGTTTAAATATCCTAGAGCATCAAAGACGAAAATTCAACTCGAGTATCATCATTCACTATTCGATCAATTCAATCAAACCGGAAGCTTGGCTATGAATAGCTAACTCAAGTAACGAGTTGGCTTACTAGAGTAATCAGTTGGAGATAAAAAGGTTATACCTAGGATTGGAAAAGTCAGAGTTTAAATGTCAAGGGTTAGTGGTCCTAATGATCAGATTCAATGGCTAACTCGAGTACCAAGAAAGGCTTGCTCGAGTTACATGTTTTAGAGATTCAAATTGCTAACTCGAGTTACAATTTGGGTCAGAGCATTAAATGTAGGGCTGCTCTATCTCACAATGGTTGTATTCAATACTCCAACGACTAGCACAACTTGGAACGCTATAAATAGACCCAAGATACTTTAGAAAATGGTGGAATAACTTCTTGAAATCATCTTACGACAACATCAATCTTTCACTTGCTCACACTTACATATTATTAAAACACCTATCAAGAGTGATCTTCACTTGGAAATTTTCTGTTGGTTAAGAGTGTTTATTACTAATTTTGGTTTCTCTTCATTAAACACTTCTTTGTATCGAAGAGGTAAATAATATTCTTGTTTGTCTTGAAAACAAGGGTTGTATTGTGAATGGTTTAATCTTGCACCTTTGAAGCAAGAGTTTGTAGAGGTTGCCTTCACCTATTGAAGAAGGAAGTTATAGTGGATTCAAAATCTCAAGGGGAAGCTTGAGGATTGGACGCAGGCTACGAGGGATGAACCACTATAAATATAGGCTTTGATTTCTCTATCCCTTCTCTTTTTACATTTATTATTTGTATAAATTGGGCTAGTGTTCTTACTTTGTCTTTTGCTTAGCTTAAATATTTTCATTACTGCAAAAACACTTTTCAACAAGTTTTTAAATTTAGAAATCCAATTCACCCCCACTATTGGATTTCAATTTTGGACCTACATTTGACCTGGTCACTAGAAGTCCATTACGTATATAGTTCAAGGGTTACGCAAGTAAAGAACCAGATGAAATCTTGAGGTGCTTACTAGAAGTCTTCTAAGCGAGAAGTTGGTATATTAAGTACATAATAGATAGAGTCAATTTCTTCATGTGCACTCTATAAGTTCTTTACGCACTTAAGGCTATAGTTATGCACGTAAAGAATGTTTGGTGTTCAGTTGATGGAGTCTTGATTTCACTAAGTGTGTCAAGGAAAGAAGAAGGCACATAATGAAGATAAAGGAGAAATATTGGAAGAACTGACTTAAGCACGTAAATGAGAAGCAAACAAAGTTTGATAGACTGTTATGACACTTCTTGGGATTTGAATTTCATTATTCCCAAGCCGTTGACGTAATAGAATATTCAAGGTACAATCTAAGAAACCCGTTACGCACTTAAGCCAGAAGTTAAACGGGCAAGGTATGTAACTCTGGACGTCCAAAATTCTCATAGGCATGTTATGAGAAGTTAAGCACGTAAGAGAGCTCTAAAGAAAATGCATATATTTCCAAGGTATCTATTAAGAATGTAATTCAAAAATGTTAGATCATGTATGATCAACACTAAGATCCTTCTATGTTTTGATGGCTTAGAAAAGCTAGTTTCTTTCTACCAATGGTCATATGGTTTAGAAAAGCTATAAATACATCAAGGAAAGACACAAAAATGAGGAAGATCATATGCTTTCAAGTCCTAAACATTTTCATCATTCCATCACCCCAAAACACCAAATCAAGCTAGAGAGAAGATCGAAAGTATTATGTCTACACAATCAACTCTAGCATGGAGCTTTCAATTTTTGTTTTCATTTTTTTGAAAACTTTGAAAGTGGGGAAAGGTTTGTTGTGAACCTTAGAAAATAGCATTGTAATGGCTTTAAAGCCGTAAGACGAAATCAACATTGGGTAGCCTTTAGAGGGATGACCCGTAATCAACCTTGTACGCTTTACAGGTATGAACCATAGTCAACCTTATTAGCCTTAGAGGTTTGAGACAAAATCAAACTTGTTGTATGACTTTGTTGGATTGAGCCAGAATCAATCTTCGTGTTAGTTCAATCTTAAGTGAGACTTAGGTAGTGGACGTATGCATGATTGGCCAAGTCACTATAAATCTCGGTGTTGTTTTCTCTCTCACTTCAACTTGTTTTTGCTCTCCAAAATCAATCAAGGCAACCTCAGGAAAGTTCTCTAACAAGTGGTATTACAGCGGTCTCCATTCGAGAAGGCTTAACATCCTTGGAATAAAGATCCTACATCATTGGAGATGCCAACTTTGGTACTATCTTCTCAATTTTCTCAACTCCTCTCATTTTGTTTTAGTTGATATTGTTTTGATTTAAATAGGGGATGAAAAGAAGTTTTAAAAAATATGCACAAATCATTTTTGATAGGGGAGAAATGATGTGTTCAAAATATTTTTAAATGATGCACAAATTGTTTTTAAAAGGGGGAGTGAGAAATTGGATAATCTTTTTGATGATTACAAAAATGGGGAGAGTATTAAATAAATTTGAATGATTTCAAATTAAAGAGGTAGAATTTAAATTTTTTTTGCATCATCATACATTCTTTTGCATAATTCTAACCCAAATGACAAGGACAAAATCCTTGATCAATTTTGTTGCACTTGATGTAGCACTTGAATTCTTGAAAAATTTCCATCACCAAAAAGGGGAGATTGTTGAATCATGTATGATCAACATTAAGATCCTTCTATGTTTGGATGATGAAAAAAATCCAAGAATTAAAGTTAGATATGTTGGAAAGCTCGAAGTTGCGAAACAAAGCTCTTGAAGAGGGTAACGTACGCCATCCAAAATGCAATGTATGTTATGGACTGACAACGTACACAAGGAATTGACAACTTACATAAGGCTGAGGCAAATGGAAACAGAGGCTACTAGATCATTTCAGACCAAACGCAATGTACGCAAGAAACTTACAACGTACATTATCTAGGGCAATAACGTGATCAACGTATGCTACTTTTATTGTAATGTGCATTGACTGGAGCTACAACATGATTAATGAACGTTACATTTTTTGCAATGTACATACTCTAGAGAACAATTTGACAACGTATGTCATGTAATGTGCAACGTACGTTACCAAGGTTCCAAAAGGCTATAGCAGCATTAAATGCACTCCAACGGCTAGTTTCTCTCTACCAACATTCATGTGGCTTAGAAAAGCTATAAATACATCAAGGAAGGGCAGAAAAATGAGGATGATCATATGCTTTCAAGTCCTAAAAAGTTTCACTATTGCATCACCCTCAAAACACCAAAATCAAGCGAAAGAGAAGATCAAGAGCATTATGTCTATACAATCCAACTCTAGCATAAAGCTTCCAATTTTTGTATTTATTTTTGTAAATGCTTTGAGAGTGGGGAAAGGTTTGTTGTGAACCTTAGAAAATAGCATTGTAATGGCTTTAAAGGTGTGAGCCGAAATCTGTTAAGCCATTTATGGACAACATGAAAAATTCTTCTAAGTTTTGATGATTTACAAAACAACTAAAAACTTAAGCAAAACACGTTGATCAAACCCCTACACACATTGATTAGACATCAACTCACAATGGTCCAAAGCCAAAATGGCATCAATGCTAGCTAATGATAGACAACGCACTTTGATATGGCATCGACGCCCGCTAATGAAGACACAATGCACCTTAGCATTTATCCTGCAGTTCTGGAACTTATAACAACGGTATTTCAAAATGCTAATCATTGAAGAACGTGTGGATATGCTCACTTGATTATTCTATAGAAGACATCTAAGTGCATAAAAGACACGGGAAAATGCGTAGTTGATATCAAGACTTGGTCTACATCCTTAAAGAAGTGAACAATACGCGTAGATGATGAGTGAAGCTTACTGATATAACACACTAGTCCATTAAAGCGCACTGATAAAGATCAAAGCACTCTGTCAAGGAAATGCTCAGATTTATCTAAGCTGTGACAATGCTCTTGTGCTAATGAAACGCTATTCCAATTAAGAACACCCATTTTCGAGTAAAGGAATCATTTTAAAAGACAATGCAACAACACACGTTGTGGAATTAGCAACAGATGTACTCGTGGAGTAACTCAAATACTAACAAATCGGTTATACGATCCTTGGGAAATCAAAATTTGAATATTCCTTCATGTAAGGTGATGTCAGACTTAAAGGTGTGATCTTTGAAGTTGATATGGCATGTAGATTTTTCAACAAAGCATGATAAAGTATCTATCAACACACACTGATGATTGTTTAGGCACGCTAATGAAGGTTTTTATTCAAGCAGAATACACTGGAACTTAGACAACACACTCTGATGGTCAACAACATACACTGATCTCTGATGGTGTATCTAAAGAATGCACATTAAGCTCAATAATGCATGTTAGTGACAATGACGTCAATTACAATCAGAATATTATTCTTCTCTCACAATGGCTATTTTTGGACTTGCAACGACTATATATGGGAGTTTGTCTATAAATAGAGGTCTCCAGTATGAGAGAAGGTAAGAACATTATTGTGAGAGTGCCCAAACTTTTTCAATTTGATTTTTGATTTTCTCTCTCCTTGTGTTCTTGAGTTCTTGCATTCCAACTGAGCTTTGAGTTGCTATTTGCTTACTAAGTTGGCATGAGAATACTGTTTTCAATTTAGGAATCCACTGTAAGTGTTAAGCTTGAAGGGTAGTATAGGTTTGTGCTGTTTAGTTCCTTGAAAAAGAAGAGAGGTATTGGTTTTCTTGTTTTTGCCAGCTAAAACAAGGTGTAGAAGGTTTCTTGTGAACCTAAAAAATAAGAAGGTGTAACGGTTTCCCTCTATCTGTAAGTGAGGAAGTTTTTAGTAGATTCAAACTCTTTAGTGAGCTAGAGGAGTGGACGTGGGTCAAGGAGGATCTAACCATTATAAATCGAGGAATTCTCTCTTCTATCCCTTCATCTGTTTATTATTTCAGGTTTATTCTTTGTGGTTGTGTCTTGGATCAAGTTTCTGTTTTGATTTTGATATATTGTTTAAAAGGTTTTCAAAATTTTTAAATTTTTGACTTAAATCGAGTTCAACCTCCCTATTTGATTGCCATATTGGGCTTACAATTGGTATCAGAGCTTAAATGCTCAAATTTAAGGTTTAACCACCTTGAGTTTAAAGATCCAAAATGGCATCCTTGGGAGACATATCTAGATATGAAGGTTTTCTATTAATAGAGATATTTTCTTTGATGGCAGGGATTATGCTTATTGGAAGACAAGAATGATGGTATTTCTCAAGTGTGAAGCTGAGAAAGTTTGGGATGCAGTGGAGGCTAGTCTGTATGTGCCAAAGAAGATAGTAGATGGAGTTGAAACACTCAAACTAAAGGCAAAATGGACAGACTATGATAGAAAAATAGTGTGCTATAATAATAAAGCAATGCATATCCTATTTTGTGCTCTAAGCAAGACCCAATTCAAAAAAGTTCAGCAATGCTCAACTGCACATGATATTTAGAGGACTTTGGAGGTCACATATGAAGGCACTTCACAAGTTAAAGAAAACAAAATGTCACTATTTGTTTACAAGTATGAATTGTTCAGGATGAAAGAGGGAAAAGGCGTTCAAGAGATGTTTGACAGGTTTAATGACATCTTAAGTGGCTTAAAGGCACTTGGAAAAACCTATTCCAACTCAGAACTTGTGCAAAAGATTTTGAAAGCTTTTCCAAAGTCTTGGGCTTCAAAGAAAGATGATATCTTTGAAGCAAAAGATCTCAACACTCTACCTTTGGAAGAATTGCTTGGTTCACTCCTTACACATGAGATTAGTCTACACGAAGATGAAGAACAATCTTTAAAAAGTGATAGAAAAGAGGAATGGCTCTAAAGTCCAAAATTTGTTGAATAATTCAAGGATGAGGAAGAAGAGGACAACGATGATGAAGAAATGGCTATTTATGCTAGGAGGTTCAAACGGTTCATAAGAAAGAATAAACCTTAGAAGAAGAGCAAAGATCAAATCTCCAATGAAGAATCTAAAAAGGACTTCAAGAAGGATTCCAAGAAGGACACCTCAATCATTTGTTACAAGTGTAACAAACCTGTCCATGGCGCTAGATATATTGGTTTGAAAAAAAAAACGTTCTGCAAATCTTGAAACTAAAGTGAAAGTCTTAAAAAAGAAAAAGATACCTTATTGAGTTAAAAATTTGTCTTTGAATAAAAATGTTGATGAGTTTTTCTCTATTGCCTACAAGTTAACCAAGGGCAAAGAAAACCTTGAGAAACTTTTAGGCTCTCAAAGACAATCTTTGTCTAAACATGGGCTATGCTACAATGTTTCTCTTTTAGCAAGAGTTCAAAAATTGTTTTTGTAAAGCAAGGCACCATGATTGATAATGCATGTTCTTATTGTGATATTTATGGACATTTTGCTTATTCTTGAAAATTGAGACAGCCTAGGTATGTTGGGATAAAAAAGATTTCAGTTTTAAAAGGAACAATCCTTCCTAACCTAGTTAAAACTAATCTACAAGGACCCAAAAAGTTTGGGTACCAATTTCAAAAGCTTGATATGTCTTTGTAGGTGTGCATGAGAACAAGAGCAAAAAGAAATATGTGTTACTTGGATAGTGGCTGCTCTCACCACATGTCAGGAGATAAAGAAATGCTTTTTCAATTCACTTATAAAAATGGAGGTTATGTGACCTTTGAGGACAATGCAAGAGGTAAAATTGTTGGAGAAGGTAATCCTTTGACAACAAACTTTTACTCTTGTGTTCTTCTTTACATTATGAGCAACTAATTTCTTTTCTAGTCAAGGTACAATCAAAGTCAATCTTTAATTAATCATGAGGTTTTGCTTTTTATTGTTCTCTACTGTTTATGCATTTTTTTATTCCTAGTCTTGAGTGATTAATTATTATTCTTTTGATCGGATTGATGATGACCACATTGATTTAGTTAATAGAATAATAACAACCAGTTAGATTCGTAGATCCGTGATTGTGTGTCTAACATAAGTGGTAAGTTAATGTTGTTGTTATGATAACGGGCTTCGACAGTCATTAGTGGAATAAAATAATCTTGCTTGAATAAACTGTGGCTTCCGAGTTTGTTAGCTTGGGTAGGGTCTTTATAATTTTTAATGCAATCGGTAAATTAATTTTTTCAAGGCGTCCTGGGAATTGTTTATTGGTTAGGGAAGTAGTTTGCAGGGTGTCCTGGAACTACCGAAATAGTAAGTAAAGATTGGTTACTTAGTGCATCACTTGTAGCTATAACCTGCTTGTATGAACAATGTTGATTTATCTTTCGTTTCCTGTGATCGATTAATAAAATGAGATGGAGATCTACCTTGGCTAGGCTATCATGATATTGATTTCTTCCTTGACAATTTTGCATTCTTGATTTATTTCAATTGCTTTGTTTAATTGTTTTGTTTTCTTGCTTTTCAACCAAATCACATTTTTACTTTAACTGCTCTTTTTGCAATTAGATAGAATTTTTACTAGTCTCTGTGGATTTGACCCTTCTTGCCATTGTTTTCAAATATTGTTTATTTTAAGCTCAAAGTAGGAATTTAATTTGTTGGTTTCAATACCCATCAATGTGTCATGTGTAAACATTCTAGATCCTCATTTCATTATAAGAACATCATTTCTATGACAAGACCATTAGAACTATTGCATTTGGATTTGTTTGGTCCTTTGAGTATATTGAATCTAGGTGGTAAGGCATATTGTTTTGTCATTGTTGATGATTTTTCTAGATTCACTTAGGTGTTCTTTCTTGAACACAAGAATGACGCATTTCATACATTTGCATCATATAGCAAAAAGGTTCAAAATGAAAGGGTTATTCTATTACTTGCATTAGAAGTGATAGATGAGGTGAGTTTACATGTGAGCCATTTGAATCTTATTGTGAGGGGTATGGTATTAGTCATGAATTTTTTGCTCTAAGGACCCATCAACAAAATGGTGTTGTTGAAAGAAAGAATAGGAAGTTGCAAGAAATGGCTATGACCATGCGTAATGAGAACAACCTCCCTAAGCACTTTTGGGCCGAGGCGGTTAACACCACATGCTATGTAGTAAATAGGTCATATATTCGATCCATACTAAAAAACTCCACATGATTTGTGGAAAGGTAGAAAGCCCAACATTTCTTATTTCCATGCATTTGGTTGTAAGTGCTTTATTCACAATAATAGAAAAGAAACCTTAGGAAAATTTGATGCTAAATCCAATGAGGGTATTTTCCTTGGATATTCATCCTCTAGCAAAGCATATAGAGTCTTTAACAAAATGTTTGAGAAGGTATAAGAATCCATACATGTCATCTTTGATGAAACTAATAATGTTTTGCCTAGATTTGATGATGATGATGTAGGTATAGGTATTGGTGAAAAGATGAAAGAATTAAAAATCAATGACCAATAAGAAGGCTCTTCAAACTCTATCCAAGATATTCCTAAGGATGAGAAAGGAAAAGAACTTCCAAAAGAATAGAGATATGCTAAGGCTCATCCCAAAGAGCTCATTATTGGAGATATAACTAAAGGAGTAACCATAAGAGCATCCTTGCAACACATTGCAAATTTTGCTTTCATCTCTCAAATAGTGCCCAAGAATGTGAAAGAAGCATTAGATGATGAATACTGGGTACTGTCCATGCAAGATGAAATGGATTTTGAGAGTTAGTTCCAAAATTGGATGATTGCAATATAATAGGTACCAAATCTGTACACAGAAACAAGGAATGTGAGCAAGGAAAAGTGGTGAAAAATAAATCAAGATTAGTTGCTCAAAGCTACTCACAAAAAGAATGTAATATCCCGCCTATTCTAATCAGAATCTTGTAGTATTCCGAGGTGAGTTGGAGACTTGAGAGCGTTTGGATGTTGAGCCTCATGTGTAGTACACATTTAAGGTCATCTACGTGCATAGTATTGGGTACTACGCACCCAGACAAGGCTTGAGTTTGACTGCGAATGTGCGTGGGTTGTAATGTACGTTGGAGGTCACCTACGTGCACAATACAAGGTTCTACACACGTAGTCGGGGTCTGGGTTTGGCCATGAATGTGCTTAGGATAGTCTGTGTACGTTGCAAAGCTTCTATGCACATTGATCACCCTCTGGGTATGAACCGTGAGCATGTTGATGTCTTCTACGCACATAGTAGGGGGTGAAACACACATAGATTATAGATTTGGGAGCGAGGTGATTCCAGATCTTCCATCTACGCACATTGTGTGGGACGCTACCCACGTAGAGCACGGTTCTACATATGCATAACCCCTAGTACGCACGTAGATGTGTTCCAACTGGGCATCTTTGTGTGAAATGCGACGCTTTAACCCTTGAGTCTATAAATACCCTCTGCCTACCCTTTCTTCAGTCATAACTCATCTTAACCACCAAAGAACTCTCTCATTTTTTTCTCTTCAATCTTACTTGCTTCTCTTTGCTTTCACAATAATTTTTGAGGTAAGAAACATCCATTAATCTCCCAATTTCCTTATTTAGCTTTACATTTGAGCATTCTAGGGCTCCAGCCAAACTTTAAGTTTGGGTCAGATCTTTTCTTTTCTGATGGAATGAGAGTTAAAAGGTGTTCGATTATGGTTATTTGAAGCCTGGAGCTTGTGAGTTAAGCTTCAATTTCTTGGGATTTGGTTTTTCAACCAAATGGGTTTCTCTGAAACTAGAGTTTCAGGTTTTGCTATATTTCTTAGCAAATCTGCTGTAGTTTCTAATACATATTGTTGGACCAGAGTTAGAAATACTTAGATTTGAGTTTGGATTGGAGAAATTGATGATTTCTCCTTATGGTTCGTAGAGATCCGAATCTCTAAGTAGAGATTCTTGAGGATTTTGAGTTCATTTGTTGAACTCGAGGTTGCATTGATGTGCAAGAGGGTGATTAGAGCCAATGTGGGTGTTCAGTTCTGTTGGATAGCGAGCGAATCCTGATTTGGGAGGATTTTCCATTTTGTAGAATTATGTCTACATTTGCATTTGCATATCATGCATTTGGTATTGCCATAGTACCACATTTTGATGTTTGGGCTGTTTGTACTTGTACAAATACTTGTCCCTGCTAGCGAGGCCAGCCACCGACTAGTGGGGCTTGACTGGTGATATTGCTTGGGCTTTCAGGTGAGTGAATAGCAGCTTCAGAAACATTGGTTGTGTCTCGAACTGCTATTTACTAGTTTTTGATGTGCTGAGAATATTATAGAGTATGGACTAATCTAAGGATTGATTGAGATAATAAATTGGTTATGTGATTTAATAACTGTTTTGAATATCTCCCTTCGATTTTGATGTTGGATTGCATGTTTGAGATTTTATACTATATGATAGTATGATTTGGTTTTCGATATGAGGACACTTGTGCTACGAGACATGTAGCCTTTGGTATACCAATGATTGATATAGCCCCGCCACCAGGGTTCTCGGTAGCCATGTTGTCCTGATCAGGCACATGATTTGATATTGATAGAGGCGAGTCCTCATCATGACTTATGGCTGGTCTACACATCTCGTGATTTATGACGGAGTCTATATCACGCTTGCTTAGTCCCATATCGGTTGTATATGTTTTGAATATGAAACTCTAATTTGAAGTCTGAGATGATTTCATTATGCCTACATGCATATTGGATGCTTTGTGTAAGAACAATTTCAGAATGATTTTCGAAAGGCTATACCTATGTAGCGTGTATATTTATATATCTATTGTTATTGCACGTGGTATTTGTGAACTATTTTCAAAACAGTCTTTGTGAGACACGTATGAGGCATTCTGGAGTGTTATTCCTCACTGGGTTTGACCCCCATTGTGTTTCAGTTCGTGGTTGATCTTATATTTCAGGTACACAGATTTTTGCTTCGGCAACTGATCCGCATCTTGTTTACCAGTGAGGCGTCCTTTGGTTAGTGATGCCCTTTTACTCGGGCTTTTTGTTTTGGATATTATAGTTTCACACCGAGATGATGACGGGTTACTGGGTTGCCATTTGACTTTTGATGTATTGATTTGGTTTACTCGTAAACCTTATTTTGGGTATATAGATTGTATATATATATTCTTATTTTGTATAATCTATTTTGTATTCTATATGTTTTGAATTGCAAATATTATTAAATGTTTTGGGTAGTAATTTGATCTTTAAGGCTTGTACGAGATGAGCCGGGCTTACACAGACGGTTCTCCTCATACATCAGTCATGATTCTGGAAACGAGTCGTGACAAAGGTGGTATCAGAGCCTAGGTTTTGTAAGTCTTGAGTATGTTTAGGGTCGGTGTGGAACTTAGGTATCTTTGATCGAGTCAGTATGATTTGCTTCTATATACCCTTTGGTATTTGGCTCAGTACTATGGCAATCACACACATTTTGACATTGGATATGTGGTTTTTTTTATTGTAGATATGGATCCACGTCGTGGGAGAGGTCATGGCCGAGGCCGTGGGAGGCCTAGACGTCAGCATGTTGAGGTTGTTGATCATTCTGTAGCCGATCAACATGATGCGACTATTTTGCCTGAGGTCACTGCACAAGCACCTCTGCCCCAGCCAGCGCCCGTTGGTCCGATGGATGCTTTTGAATGATTCACCTAGGTTCTTATTCGAGTGGAGGCGCTTTTATCCAGTCAGGCAGCTGAATGTCAGCCTATTCTGCAGGTTGTAGCACCATCAGTTCCTTCATTCCAGCCAGAGACAGTTACAACACCTTCACCTGTCGTAGTTCCAGCATAACCTCAGCCAGTTGCTGAGTCTCGTCTTGCTAGATTTCTGAAACTTACTCCGCCTAGGTTTACAAGTAAGATGGGAGAGGATCCCGAGAGTTTCACCTTCATGGTGGGACGATTTTTTGATGCGATGGAGCTTACAGATGATGCTGCAAGAGTTAGGATAACATCATTCTTATTGGATGATTGAGTTGCCAGATGGTGGCAGGATCAGGGATCTCACCGAGTTGCCACTTAGGAGGAGTTAAAGAGTGAGCTTACATTGTCTGTCCTTCCTCGGAGTGAGAGGGATAGGAAGGCAGATCAGTTTACTGAGTTCGACCAAGAGCCTGGTATGACAGTGGCTGAGTATAAGGATATGCACTTGTTGAGGCCACTGGTGAAGAGGCTTTGGAAAGAAAGTTTTTGAATGGGTTGCTACTAAAGATCATGAGAGTGGTAATGACTCAGAGGTTGTCTACGATATCACATATATCTGAGGCTGCGAGGAGCGTGGAGTACCATGATGATAGGCAACCGAGGGAGACCAAGAAGGCAAAGACAAAGGGTACATCTGATGGCCAGTAGGGCCAGAGACAGTGGTTTGATAGAGCAGAGACACTAAAGTTCCTCTGGAGGTCAGGGCTAGAGACATGGGCAGGGATCTTAGAGTGCTAGTGTGGCACAGTCAGCGGGACATGTTAGAGGATAGAGTTTTGAGAGCTCACATCCACCTTGTGAGATGTGTGGGAGGAGTCACTCTAGAGCTTGTGCCAGAGTGGCATGCCACTGTTTTCATTGTAGACAACCAAGACATAAAGTGGCTGAGTGTCCCGTAAAATATGGCACAGTATCATAGACAGTGCAATCAGTGGTCGGAGGTTCAGGTACCGCTAGCGCATGGGCTGGCAGAGGTACAGACAGAGGCACAACAGGTTATGAGAGCCACAACCAGATCGGTCAGGGTACCAACCATGGGCAGGACGGTCAGAGTAGTTCTGCTATAGGAGGGTAGACTTGAGTGTATCACTTGACTCGTTAGGAGGCGCAGACCTCCAATTCTGTAGTTACCGGCTTCTTATTTTTGATACTCCTTCCTATGTGTTATTTGATACTTTTGCATCTCATTCATTCATCACTCCATAGTTTGTTGAGCGTTCGAGATTAGTGTTATGTCAGTTAGACATGTTGCTAGAGGTTTCATCACCTTTAGGCAGCAAGTTATTTACCGATTTTGGGGCTCAAAATTGTGTGATTGCATTTGATGGGCATGAGTTGGTAGCTGATCTCATTTTATTAGATGTGGGGGAATTTGATGTCATCCTTGATATGGATTGGCTTTCAGAATGACATGCTACATTGGATTGCTTTTCCAAGAGGGTATGTTTCGACCGCCTGGTCAGACTAAGTTATGCTATCAGGGTGAGCGAGATAGTGTTGTTTGAGGTTATTTGTATCTGACATTTCAAATGCTTTTAATTTGAAATTATTTCCACAATTGATATTATATATGTTTTGTTATATCAAATGATGTTTAATCTTTTATTTGGTTTTATTATTAATTTGAATATGATTTTGGGTTGAAGTTCTGTACTTTGAGGCTTGTACAAGATGGATCGGGCTCCCATAGACGGTTCGCCTCGAACGCCAATCATGGTCCCAGGAATGGGTCGTGTCAGATTGAGAGAGTTCGAAAGTGTTTTAGTGTGAAAATAACGGACAAAAGGTCGAGGAAAGGGTATTTATAGACCCACGGACCGAAATGTAGCGTTCTACACAATTTTAGCAGAACAATGCACATCTACATGCGTTGCAAATCATCTACGCGTGTGGAGGTAGTCCTTGACTAGCTTACAAAGGGCACAAACTATCTTACAACGTGTACAGAAGTGCGTTCCAGGAACCCAGAAAATTTAGATATAAGACCAATATGCGTTGCACCATCATCTACGCTTGTAGAAGAAGTCCAACGTGTGCAGATCCTTACACAGTGCGCATAGACGGCATTCAGCAACTCTTAGTTCCACCTAGAAGAAGATCTATGTTCATAGAACTCCATACAACGCACGTAGACGGCCTACACAACATACAAATCAACCATTATCCCGCTCAACATGCATAAATACTCCTGCTATGCACGTAGATGTCTTCCAGCAAACTCTATGCACAAAATTTCACTCCTCAAACATGATCTCAACTTAAAAATCACAAATCCCATCACTCCTGGGACCTAACAGCACCTCAAACTTGCAATTCATCATCTTTGGACATTCTTTCATCAAAACAATGTCTCGAACATCAAATTTTGAATCGAAGACAAAGTTCAATCGACATTGCATGAGGTACGACGGAAGGCTTAACCGGAACCAACGAGATATTACATCAGCGATCTGTCTCACTATCCCCAACTCCAGAGCCACTACCACTTTTGGCATACTTTTGTAACAAACTCTTCTGGAACTTACTTGCTAACGTTGTCTCAGTACGACACTCTTCTGATGCATACTAGCTAAGTTCCCTACACGTTTTTCTCATATTCAGTTACAGACATCTCCTGCTCCTCACGTGTGTTGAGATTCTCTTTAAAGATCACATCTTTGCTCATCAACGTGCTTTGACGAGTGCTCAATGTGCCTCGACTCTTGCACATTTTTTCCCCATCAAATTTGGACCCTTATCTGCGTGCGTTGTACCATATTTGCGTGCATAGATGTGCATAAATAGTAATTCCAGTGAAATATGCTTCTCATTTATGTGCTTTGTTCAATTTCTTTATGCATAGGAGCCAGCTTTATATGCATCAACCTTAAAGTGCTTTATGGCTAGATATCAACCAGTTTGTAGCTTTACATATTTTTCATGGATGTTTTGCTTTCATCATCATCAAAATCAAACTCAACAACATTGAATGCCTTTTTGTTCGAGTCCCAGTTTGTATATTCTATTAGTTGCTCCACACAGGGATATTTATGGGTTGTTAGTTAGAGTATTATTTTGTTAACTAATTTTATTACTAATGTTTAACTTATATTTTGTTGCACACATTACTTTTATATTTATGTTAATGTATTTATTAACTTGGGTAAAAGTTTTGTTCTTTCGAGGCTTGTGCGAAATGGGTCGGGCCTATGGTTCGGTTCACCTTGTACACCAGTCATGGTCCAGAAAGTGTCAAGCTCTCACATCACCTAGAGTCGAGCCTAAGAGTCACTTATAAACACATTTCTCCTTCAAACCACTAAGGTGCTTTTTCAGGGATAAAACAGTGAGGGTTCATGAGTCCATAGCAAACAATACCTCAGTTGATAAGCCTAGTGTAGAATCGTCGAGACGAGGAAAAAACCGTCGAGCTAAAGCTATGTTCCCAAGCTCTTTAGCCTTGATGGTGGTCTATTGTAGTGCCATGCTCAACATTATCTAAGAGGAAGAGGGCTATTATAGTGTCATGCTTCACATCACCTAGGAGTCGCGTCAGTGGATGACCTAGCGCGCGATCGTTGAGACGAGCAAAAAGCCGTTGAGCTAAAACTTTGTTCCAAAACTCCTTAGCCATGATTAGGGTGCTATTGTAGTGTCATGCTCCATATCACCAAGAATGGGGGTTATTGTAGTGCCATTCTTCACATCACCTAGGAGTTGTCTCAATGGATGGTCCTAGCGCACGATCATCGATGGATATGATCATAACAATAAGCAAATCATAATGCATTTGCCAAGATTTCAAAATTAATTAAAATCAATAGTAAATAACATATATTAAGTTGATCATAAAACGATCTACGAGAAAAAAGTTGATCATAATATCTGATGAACACATATTCATACGTATTTATGTGCATCAATTCATATTGTTTTGAATAAAAATTGAGTGTTTGTCATTAGTTTTGGTACTTCTACGCTTTCTATTGTGTTTTTTCAGGTTAATTGATGATGTCTTGGCGAAATGAAGGAAAACAAGTCGAAACGGGGCTTGAACGATGATATTTGAGGCATTGGGAGTGAGACACGACCTTGGAATGGAAAGACATGCCCGTGGGAGACTTAAGGAAGCAAATCCGTGCACAACTGAGCATACACGGATAGGAATTGGTGGTCCACGGCCGTGGGAGAGGCTGTGTAACCCACTGGAACTTGAAAACTGACGAACACGGACAAGTATTGGAACACATGGTCATGAGAGCCAATTACACAGACAAGAAGCCGTGACC
>CAODLS012052218.1:0-13368 GCA_948243855.1 Flueggea neowawraea
TTTGACTAAGTCAAAACATGTGATTCCTCATGTAGGAGTCGATAGTGAGTTTCAGTTAGAGGACTCAAACATCACCACTACATGAAAGCTATTTTTTGACAATGATTGAAGAAGTGCTTTCATAGTGGGTCAGTCCAATACATGTTCCCCAACATGTATCTATGTTCTAAGTTGATATCTCATATCCATAATCAGTAAAACGTGATTATCCACTTAGCAACATACTAATCTTTAATTCATTATCATTCCCATAATAATGATCGATTAGGGACATTTAGAATAGTATTTTTTTATGCTTATGGTTTACTATCAAGTCAAGCACTTGATGGCACAAGGAAGAATAAACTATTCATGGAGTTTTATCATCATAAAACATGTTATATTTCATAGAAATGAAATGCCTCTTTATTAAATGATTGAACGACAATGCACATTAATGATTGGACTAAGGCACAATTCTAACAAATTTATCAAATGGTGGCTGTCAAATTACTTGAAAGGTTAGAGGGAGGGGGTGAGAAAACTCAGTGAGGGATAACACTTCAGATCGCCTGATATGGGCCTCACAAAGATCGTTTTGAAAACATTTCTAAAAAACTACTCCATGCACATATATAGTTGTATACCATAATATACATAGGTATACAATACATATATAAGTCGAAAACAGTTTTTAGAAAACATTCACAAACTCAGCAAACAACACACAACGACATGAATATAAATACAGAATACTGATATCCATCTAATAGACACGAGACCAACTGATCTAATCTGATAAAAACTGAAATTCATAATGCAATGAGGACTTCGCCTCCATATAATATATGATTTGTGTGTTAGCTAGACATACAAGTTACCACCAACCCTGGTGACTAAGACTTCGTAATGGTATACCAAAGGTTATGGTTACCCCCGTAACACAAGTGTCACGGTCAAACTGAATACACTGATAACATGGACACAAGCATTTATACAGATCGGATAACATACTGATAATATACTGAGCAGTACGGAATATTCTAATATAGGATATATCTATATAGACCAGATTTCCATATTACACGTAATCAAATTTTACATATTAACGAGCCATTAATAATTCCATTTACAGATAATAGTCTATACACATCAAAAGCATATAAGTTTGGAAAGACACAACCTATGTGTCTGAAGCTGCTACCACACTCACCTGGACGTCGAGCTAATAATATTGACATATGCTGGCAACTGATGGCTGTATACCACTAATATTCAACGGAATCGAAAACTCAATTTATAACAGAAGTCAAATATCGTACTATGAAAATATGAAAAATGCATGAAATGCAAATACAAAATCATGAACCTCAAACCTCGGCAGAAATCCTATTTCTAGCTAATATCTAACACTCATGTCCGAAATCCCGAACTTATGAAAAATTACTGTTTAGTCACTCAACATATGTAAAATTACACTTTAGGTCCCAAACTGATCAAATTACATAACAATCCTCAAACTTTTCAAAGTTGTATTCTAGTACTAAAACTTATTCATATTTACCATTGGTCCTAAAAAATAATCCATATTTTTATAATACACCCTCAAGTCTCCAAAATTACAAATTAGTCCCTATGACAAATTATTCTTCAAAAATGTCCAAAACACATTCCGCTCGACGAAAACTGAATTCGAATGCATATACTGATTCCTCTTAATTCTCATAAGCCAAATTCAACCTCAAATATATCAAATGAATCGCCTGGACCGATAAAGTTCACACATTTATCCATGAACCTAAACTAAAATTCTAGGGCTTTATGGTGGCTGAAAATGAGATGGAGGCACTAAATTCAGGGTAAGAATGAAGTATTAATAGGGCTAGGGTTCACAGAAATTGAGGAAGTGCAAAAATACCCTTGGAAAGCAAAGGCGCGACCAAACTATGCAAGGCACAGCCAAAATCCTTCGACACACGGCCAAATTTTGCCGTCTGTGTCTTACTGGCCAAGACACGGTCGTGGCTTAGGCAGTGTCTTGCTCTAATGGAGCAAGACAGACCCCTCGACACTTCTCGAACCTCTGAACTCGTTTCTTAGGGTTCAATCATCGAGAAATACAACTCATCCTTACTGTAAACCTTTCACTTCATCAAACATACTCTAAATCATAATGAAAACTTCAAGTTAAACTCCAAAATCATCAATATCAATCACCCATAACTTAATCTAATGAATAGACCATCGAATCATCATTCTATAATAATCATGCATCATCAAATCATACCGACACCACATGATCAAAGACTCCAAATCAACATTTTAAATCATTCATATCCATAATCAAAACTCAAATCAAAGACTGAATATCAAATCAAAATCACTCATAAGTTAAATTGAAATAAAAAATCTAAGCCAAGCACCTGCGAAACCCAAATCAAAACCAAATAATCACTTGCAAATTGTGAGGGATGTTACATACTTCCTCCTTCAAAAGAAATTGGTCCTCGAATTTTCATAAAACATGAATCTAAGGATCACACATCAACCAAACCAAAATTGAAACCCATGTCAAACACATGTGAAACAGGCAAGGTGTTACATACTTCTCCCCTCAAAAGAAATTCATCCACGAATTTCCTCACATCATGAATCCAAGAGTCTATAAAGATGCCAAACACTGACATAATCAAATCTCAAATCCATGCATATCAAAAGCTCAAAGTCATATAAATCTCATTATAAAAAGGCACATTCAAAACCTCAACCATAAGAACCCCAAAGAATTCATCATTATCTTATAGGACCATAATTAGATGCATATGCATGTATAAGACGACGCTGAAAAAAATATATGCAATGATAGAAAAAAAATGATGAATCATGGGATACTGAGTCCAATAATTGCAAATGTATAGATCTAGAATATGCTCTCTGAAAACTGAGACATGAGAGGCAAGAATGCACACACATAACTGAGAGGGGGTCTTACATAGCCATAAACGTGAGTAAACAAATGTAACTTGACCCAACCATCATAGTCCTTACATACTCCCTCTTAGTGACATTATTAAGAATCTATAAATTGGGTAACTCTAACCTCCACACAGAACACAGTCTCTCAAAGATTCTTTTCTAACCACCATTAACACATAAGAAAATATTTGTTGCTCCAGTACTCATACCCCAACCAAAACATAACGTCGAAGTTGTCCCACTTAGTGACATTCAAAGTTCAATCCACATCCATGGTTCAATCACATTCCAGTAATAACATCAAATTACTTGTTAATACAAATTGTCTTGAGCAGCCCATGCATAAATAATCGAACCACCACATTTTCAGTAAATCGACAATACCCAAGCAATTCGATACATCCCCTATGATGAACGCTCAATTATACATATTTGTATTGTCGAATTCCTCATTTTGGTTATAATTGAGTTTTTTTCATAGTGGTGTTTTATTTGCTCATATTTTGTTTTTCAGGTCGTTTAATGGTGTCTTGATGAAATTACACAAAAGCAGACCAAAACGGAGAATAAAAAACAAAGTCTGAGGCACCACTGGAAAGACACGGTTCAGGACTGAATGACACAGCCATGTAATTGGATTATTGTTCGTGCCCTTCTTGTCAGAGCCAAATGCATCTCCAGGAAGCAAGACACTGTTTGGAAGCACAAGACATGACCATGTAATTTCATGATCTGCCCGTGTCCTATTCGCCATGCAAGACATGACCTTGGAGTCAAAGCCACGGTCGTGTAACTGAAGTTGTGTCCATGTCTTGCCAGTTTCGGAACAAAACGCATCAAAGAGCTGAAATGATGAAGTTTTAAAGCAAGACACGGTTTGGGAACGTAAGACATGGCTATGTAATGTCTTTATCGGGTCGTGTCTTACCAGAACACACTATTTCAGCCTATTTATATCATGAACGAACCCTAATCAGAGGAGGTCACCATTTTGCACAAAAACACAGAGCTGGAGAGAGTTGGAGAGCTAGGGATCAAAGGGAGAAGGCCTTTGGAGAGGATTTACATCAAGATTGGGTGGATTTCTTAAAGATTGGAGGATTCTCAATGGGTTCCCTCTTTCTCTCTTAGTTTTCATTCATTCTTGTTGTTTTATTCTCTGCAATTATGAACTAATCTTGTATGCATCTAGATGTGATGAACCCTAGGATGAATTTGTGATTGGGTTTTATTATTTTGTTGCTTTGTTCATGAATTGAGACTCATCTATGATATAATATTGTGTTGTTGGATTTGTTCTACCGGTGTTTTGATTCGACAATTGATTGCATGCGTGAGAATTAAGAGATTTATCGTGTGTTTTGAATCGCTCATAGGAGAGAGGAGTTGCACGCAAACCTAGAGATAGGTCGAAGTAAATCTTCCTGATTAAGGTCAATCTTAATATGAAAATTCATTAATCTTCGTTAATGCAACATGGGGGTATTAATTAGGAAGAGATTCTGGTTAACCAAATTGACATTATATGTTAACTGACTCGAGAGAGAGGTTAATGTATGTTAGGAATTCCTACGGTCCAATTGTATGAACAAGTGACTTAGTGACAAGGTCGGTTTTGCTTAGGTAGTCCTAGGGGGATTCAAAATTTGGATGCTATTATTACCCTTGATTGCCCAGTTTCTAAACTCTCTTTGTGTTGTTGTGTTATGTATTGGCGTGTCTCCATTCCTTTTGTGTTTATAGGATAGATAATAGAGAGAGAGAGTCATTACTAGTACTCTTAGTCTTTGTGGGATACGACACTCGGTACTCAAGTCCGCATACTACAAATGAAAGGTGTGCTTGCCTGCCTACCATGGAGAACTAGACTTCCTCTTCTTGTCCTTAATGTATAGTGATTGATTGTTTGACTTTCCTTCTATCCTCCATCTTGCTCCCCAAGGCCATGTCTGCGGATTCTTTCCCCTTGCAATGATTGTTTCCTTATTGCTCATGTACTCGTTCCTCTAGGTCTCTCCTCCTTTTTACTAGGTTGAGCCTTAGGTTTTTCATTTGTTTCGTCACCTGGGCTGGTGGCAAAATTTGGCCTGGCCCATTGGGCTTGGGCCTAATTATACCGAAAATAATTGTTGTCATGACCATGACCAAAATTGTATTTATACGAGCATGAATCTCATACGATATATATAGGATATATGCATTGATCTGACATTGCATACATTTTCCATATGATTAGAAAATATTTTAGAATAACTTTTGAGAGTGATAAAAGGTTTATTAGTAGGAGAATCAGGGGTCTAAAGTGAAACATTTACGAAAGAGAGGTAAATTGGTGATTTTGTAATTACATCTAGATAGTTGTATAAATTAGTCTTATTTAGTTACTGCATCTTTAGGCATGTTTATCTGTAACCAATATCAGAAATGGATTAGATATAAAAATGAAAAGTGTGAGTTTCTAATTGGACCTCTTAAGTAAGTCGTCACCTCGTACTTAGGAGGTGCCATATATATGTTGTTCTTAAGCATGCAACTCTTATTATTTTCATTCTTAGATCACTGAATTGAGAGAAAACAAGAAAGAAAGGGCTGAGATGAGTAAGAAAAAAACACATTTGCTAAGCATATTGATTTCTGGGTTCTTTCACCTTCTGCATAATAGGAGTGGAGTAAGTGTTTCTCTTCATTCTTACATGTTTAATATGCATTAGAACATGTATTTAGAGGTATAGTTCTGATTGGAACATGATTTGAGCATAAACATATATGAACTAAAATATGGGTCAAATTATGTCTAGATTTCAGTCTGTATCGTAACCTTGTTTTGAGGAATTTACAAATGGAGGTAGTCAAAGCATAAAACATGAAAGTTGTTTATTTATGTGTCTAATATATTTTTTAAATTTTTAGAGGGTAAGTATATGTATAACGTACAATAGATATGAATTAGTGTGAACAGGTCTAATATGGCGGAAGCTATAGTTCGATATTGTGTGCAGACTCCATTTGAAAGACATAAAGTATTCTTTTTGTTATAAGTGAACCTTTACATGTGGTTAAAATTTGAGAATAAAATGAGTTCATTTAGTTGTCGACAGAAGAGGATAACGCAAACTAGCCAGATTGCATAAATAAGCTTGATTTGTATTTCATCAACGGTTGAATATTAGATGCCTATAACAATGGTCTAAAACATATGAGAATGTCTTAGTTCATACCAAATCATATGATTGAGTTCATATTATAAGTGTCCCACAATGAAACATACATCATTTGAGCATCACATGCATAAGCTGGTACATACGCATTATGTACTAAAAGGCAATTATATGAACATGTGTGATAGGTGAGAAGGGATACGGAGAGGATCTAGACATGAGCTAAGGGACTCAAACTTGTTTTGTTTTGTGAGTGAACCCATTACGTGCCTTATGTGCTATACTGGTATATTGGCCTATATATCGTTGTTGCTATGAGCTTATGTGAAATACATGGAATTATTGGAATTGTCTATTGTATATGATCTAATTATGTGCTATTGGTGAATTCTTATTTGATACGCACTGAAGCGTTGATGATTATATGCTGGACGCAATAAATGAATTATTGGAAATGACATTGATATACATCATGTATTCGTGTTGCATTTGATTTCATTTGGCTTAAAAGGAATGGTAAAAAAGGATCTCTTGATGCAACACTTATAGAGGAGAGAAAGCGTCTGACAACCTGTGCTTCGGAGGTTAAGGCTGCCATGGAGAGGATTGGGGCTTCTAATCTAGATGTGGCAAAATGTCAAAGGGCAGTGGAAGGAATTGGCCCAGATCGACCTTTCAAAATTACAGCTCCTTTAGGCATTCTTTTTGCTTACTTTTGTTGGTGGCTTTAGAAAGCCAAACATTTTGAGATTTGTAGGAACAAATCTCCTAGGGGAAAATTTTACATTTTGTGATCTTTTTTTATAGTAGTTTGGAACAAGTCCACTGGGACACCTTATTTTGATATATGCACAACATCTATTCTTGTTTTGCACGTACAATCTTTACCATTCTGTAACACTAAATATCAAGTAAAAGAGTTAGGTTCTTTTATTGAAACAAAATTAGTGGCCTTGGAGACCGACTTTATAATTATTTTTTAGGTGATCAAAAGGCTTACACAAACAATGCTTAAGAACCCAGACAACTCCTAGGTGGCTCTATAGCCTACCCTATACATCTTAATTTAGATTGGAGGCTTGTACACTTCTCCACATACTGGAACAATGCCGCTTCAAGTATTTTTCGTTTATGAATCTTTTATGTGGTTCTCCTTGTAAGCCAGCCAACCAATATGCATTCTTAGCCAACACTTGATGAATTTTGAATGGACCAACCAAATTTGCTGACCACTTGCCATAGACATGGTCTTTAGACCCCGAAGGTAACACCAATTTCAACACCAATGCCTTCCTAGAACACCTTGTTTTTTACCCTTTTGTTATAAGCCTAAGCAACTTTCCTTTTTTGCACCGCCATCCTACTGAAAGCATCCATCTTGTCTTGGTCCAACTATTCCAACTCTGTCACCATGGTCTGTGTGAAATTTTTTGGGGACAAAGCATTTTGTAACTCCACTCTTAAGGACGAAAACACCATTTCCATTGACAATACTGCATCATGACCACAAGTTAGTGAAAAAGGGCACCCCATTTGGAGGTTCAGTATGCCCATAGAGTCTCAAATAGTAGTTTATGCCATTCTCGAGGATTGTCCTCTATCATTTTCTTCAAGATTCCAATTATGGTTTTGTTAGAAGCTTTTGCCTGCTCATTTGCTGGTATGTAATAAGGAGTGGAATTTAGAATTTTAATTCCATAATGCTCGAAAAATTCCTTGGTGGCCTCTCCTGTGAACATTATCCCCTAATCGGTGGTAATGGATTGAGGAATTCCAAACTTGTGAATGATTTGTTCTTTGATGAATCATACCACGTCTTGTTGTTCCGTTTTTTTCATTAGTGTTGCTTCTACCCATTTTGTAAAGTAATCAATGGCCACTATTAGAAATGAATTTCCTCTGGATGATGCGAGGGATATTTTCCTTATCAAAATGAATAGCCCACCCTCTAAAAGGCCACAGTTTCATAATATAAAATAACTCAGTCGTTGATACCCGTTGAATGCTCCCGTTTCACTCATGTTGTATGTATCCTTTAGCATAATTCATTGTACTCCTCCAACTCATTTGGCCAAACATAGCCATGCCTCTGAAACAACCACCTCATTTTCTTTTCGGCTTGGTGAGCTCCACACATACCCTCGTGTATTTGTTTCATGACCTCCAAGGCCTCTAGACTACCTAGACATCTCAATAGAACGAAATCATATCCTTTTCTGAATAAAATGTTTTCAATCAACACATAGCTCAGAGCTTGCTTTTTTTATTTTGTAAGGATTCCATAGCGATGGGTACTCCAAATATTGTTTGATAGATGTTCTCTAGTTCCCAACAATCTCAGTGTCTGTATTGAATGAGTTCATTGGCAAGCCTCATTTTCGGATGGATGGGTGAATTTTCTTCTGAATCAATACAAATTTATAAGTTAGCTCCTCTGAAATTTATATTCTGGAGGCCACCCTAGCCATTTCGTCAGCCTGCCAAATATGTCCTCTAGGGACATGGTGAAAAGTGGTTTCCTCGTAGTCTTCCACCAATTGGATTGTGGTCGAAAAGAACTGGGCCGGTTAAAAATTGGTGCAACGGTACTCTCCCATCATCTGTCGAATAGTCAATTGGGAGACCCATATGACTTTAATTGTTCTTGCTCCCAATTCCTTAAGAATCTCTAGGCCGATTATCAGGGCCTCGTATTCTAGTTGATTATTGGAACATGGGAAGCTTAAGTTGAAGGAAAGATAAGTCGTTGTCCCATAGGGAGAGGTGATTACTACACCCGCCTTTGTAGCTATTTTGGTGCTGGACCCATCAAACTGTAACACCCAAGGGAATTTCTCTAGATGGAACACCTTCAAGTCCAATTCCTCAGCCACTACCATGTCAGAATTTGGGTGGTATGCTAGAAAATCTGTCAAAACCTATCCTTTTACGATCGTTTGATGGATGAACAGCAAATAAAACTTAGATGAGGCAACAACCCATTTGCCTATTCTCTCTGTAGATTAGACCATAAAAACTAAACTCCCAATCATGTAGTGGTGTAGTTTGGTGCATGCAAAGTATAATGCCAAACACATTTTTTCATAGGTGACTGGTTTAGTTCATCCTCTTTCAACGAACGGCTTGAATGGTGGATAGCCTGTTCACACCCCCTAGAATTATTCTGTGTCAAAACACAACCAATAGAATGCTCTTAGGTAGAAAGATATAACCTAAGGGGATGCTCCTTTTAGGGTGGCGAGAGGATCAGGGGGTTTGGTGAGATACTGTTTGATTTTCTCGAATGCCTCCTGGTGATAAGGTTCCCATTTAAACTCCTCCTGGTTTTTTAACCTAAGAAGATCAGAGAATTCTCAGGTTTTCCCCGCCAAATTAGAAATAAACCTTCTGAGGTAGTTTACCTGCCATACGAATAGTTGCAATTCCTTTTTATTTGCAGGGGGCTTGGCCTGAAAAATGGCTTTAACCTTGTTGTCATCTACTTCCACTCCTCTCTAGTGAACAAGAAAACTCAGAAAATTACCTTCTTTTACCCCAACAACACATTTCAACGGATTCAGTTTTAGCTGATGCTTCCTTAATCTGTCAAATCCTTGGCACAAACATGCCATATGGTGCCATTCCCATTTGGATTTGACCACAACATCATCAATATAAACATCAATGCTTTTTCCTATAACATCATGAAAAATTAAGTTCATGGTCGTTGGTAGGTGGCTCCGCAATTTTGGAGACCAAAGGACATCATGACCCATTCAAATGTTCCTATGGCCCCGGGACACCTGAAGGCCATCTTATGTATATCTTCATCAGCCATCCTAATCTGATTATAGCCAACAAAAAAATTGCAAAAAGTTAGCATTTCATGGTTAGTAGTAGTATTAATGAGCATATCATTAACGGGCATTACATATACATTCTTTGGAATGGTAGCATTCCAGTCATTAAAGTCTGTAGCTATAAACACTTTGATTTTTCTAATTTTCTTTCCTATATGGATTATATTTGCCAGCCACTTAGTATATTTTACTGGTCTAATGAAGCCTACTTTCAACAATCTTTCAATTTCTTCTTTAACCTTGATTTCAATCTTCTTTGACATTCTCGTAGGGAGTTGTTGAAAGGGACGGTGATTTGGCTTAATAGGAAGATGGTGCTCTACCATGCTTCTACTCAAACCTGGCATGTCTTTGTAATCTCATGCAAAGCAATCTTTATATTCTTTTAGGAGGTTCGTGATTTCTTCTTTTTGATCCCCTTCTAAAAGCCCACTGATGTATGTGATTTTGGGGTCCTCTTCTGTCTTGAGTTTTACCTCTGTCAATGGATCTTTTTCTTGCATTTTATCATCTTTCATCTTGGCAGTGCCAAGTCCAACTCAGCCCACAAGATTGTGTCTTTTATCTCGGGTTCTTGCTTATAACCCATTTTTGCTCCATATACCGCTACACGCTCAATGGCTGAGAGTTAGTCTATGATCCACTGCACGTGGCTTGACGGATGGTAACTGCACTGCACTGTGGCTTGACGGATGGTAACTACAGCTATTGCCATCTCTTCTTCTTTTGTGAAGCATCTATCCATGGATCTCATGGACAATAGGAGAGCCCTTTGGCCTAAAATAAGGCACGATGTGCTTAGAAGTATGTGGAAAACTTTGTTGTTCGAGTATCGTGGGGTGGTAGGTTTCCACTCTTTATCTAGTCCATTAAAAGTGATAGGCTGGATATCCTCGTGATAGTAACAAACTTCCAAGAAGTGGACCTCTATTTTGAAAGGATTCCCATCTGCCCTCACCATTTCTACTTGATCACCATGCTAGAAAAGAAGGCACTAATGGAGAGAAGTCTGCACACATAAATAGCGTGAATCTGGTCCCTTCCCAAATAGGACTTTTTAGCTGGCAGTAGTGTTGATCATGAAGAAGGCGCATAGCCTTGTCTAGAACCCCACCGTGACTTCTAAAGGGATGACCCCCAAGAGTGTTGTGGCATCTCCTGTAACTGCAGAAATTAACATTCGGTATAAATAAGATCATCTTCCATCTTACCCAAAGCTAGCAACATTCCATGGGAATGACATTTATTGAAGAACCATTGTCAATCAACACCCTGCCTCGGTTTTCCATTTAGGTGTTCCTTAATGTACAGTAACTTGTTATGCAGTGGTCTTCTTGGTTTGTCAAAGACCAGCTGTGGCTTTTTATCATTTCCTAACTTAGAGGTGACTCTATCCCTGCTGGGTACTCCTTTTGTATTGATTCCTCTGGTGTCCAATCAGACTCTTCCTCAGTAACATGTTCCTCTAAGAAATTCATGATTTTAAAAGGACCATGTAAAACAATAAAGGCCACGGTGGAATAAACCACAGGGATGTCTTCCCCATTATGTATTTATTTCGTCAGAGGAAAAATCATGGGTACCTTTGAACTCATTGTGTTTACTGAACCTGTATCCTCATCCTCAACGGACTTTCTTCTAAAGTTAGACTTGATCCTTGCCACCTGAGTAGGATTTGTTTGTTCTTTCTTGGGTTCTTCACAACCCCTCTTGCGGCTTTCTTCATCAGATTTTTCTCTTGTCAATATTTCGACTAGCCTTTTCCACTAAAGCCTTATTTTATGTGTTTTTGTAAGTTTCCCTTTAGGGACAACCTTGGATTTAGCAATA
Source organism: Flueggea neowawraea (assembly GCA_948243855.1). Lineage (NCBI taxonomy): Eukaryota > Viridiplantae > Streptophyta > Magnoliopsida > Malpighiales > Phyllanthaceae > Flueggea > Flueggea neowawraea. Next base: position 11,783 of record CAODLS012052218.1, read on the forward strand.
TACCAGCAATCAGGCTCCTTCGGTACTCGGGTGAGCATGAACTTCAAGTTCCTCTTGGGTTTCTCTTCATGAATGGTGAGGTGTCAAACCAATCAAATAATATTAACCTGTTCAGAAACAATATTTGAGTAAAGCAATAAACATGGTCAAACCACAGAGATTAGTGTAGAATTGTTTATTTTTTGAAAACTACAAAAATAAAATAAGGTTGATGAAAATATGTGTGAACATGAGTAATGTAGTCATCAGCCCTTTCCCTGGCATTTTAGGTTATTTTTGATAACTCTGCAATGCATATCTTCGATTCAGTTCGTAGGACTGCATATGAAAGAGTCTTTGCATGTCTTGCCATGAAAGCATGGAATTTCTAAGCAAAGAAACGTACCATGCAAAGGCAGCTCCCGTCAACGAGTTAGGGAATAATCTTGATAATATATTTTGAAAATATTCTAAACTAGAAAACTCCTCGCATTATATTGTGAAATATGACACTTGCTCTAGTGTTGATGGCACGTCCTCTCTAGAGAACAGTGCAAAGTCTGGTATTCTGACTCCTCTGGGAAAAGGTTCCCGATCAACATACTTCGGTTAGAGCTTCTGACACTCTGGACATTGGATGGGTTGGAAACCTACATCAAGTAACTCCTGCACCAGCTCCCTTAGTATGTTGGCATCTATTTGATCTCTTGGTTGCACCTGGGGAGATGGTTGCTAGGGAGTATATCCACCAACAACATAAGAATTTGCCCTCTCACCATAGATGCCCCCGAGCCAAAGGCGAGCTTCGTTGGTTCATAAGCCATTAGTTGAATTTGAGGACCAGTATATCCTTGTATATGGACGGTGCACTTGGCGTTCCCCTGACGGCTGAAAGTTTTTGAAACCCTTGGTTCTTCCCTCTAAGACTACGATTAGTGGGTCTCAACTTCCAACCTCTTGGATTAGTAGAGGTGTAGAGTACGATTTTCCCTATGTTTTCAAAATGTTCTTTTTCGTAGCCCCTTCCTTCATGTGGGGAGGTTGATATGTCTCAATAGCTCTACTGCCCCACTGTTGTTCTATTTCTTATGTTGATACATTTGGGGATTGCCGCCCGAGTGTCTTGGTTCCTAGTCATCCTATCCAGGGTAACTTGGTGTGCATCGAGGGTCTGCTGATTGTTGTCTTCCAACTTCTTATCGATCTTCTACAGCAAGCCTAACTTCTGATCAATATTCTATAATAATGGGGCCATTTTCTCAAATAATGATTATGTCACTGTGGTGGATTAGATAGCCTACCCCTAGGGGCCAAGAGTGTTTCCTAGGAGTCCTTTTCTTCTTGTGGTTGGATACTTTCTTCCTCAACCATTGCTGCTGCATTGGCCTCCTTATTTTCGTTTTCTGCACTTGAAGCAATAGTATCATTTCTACTCCTTGTTTTCATCATTGCTCAGTGTAATATCCCATACTTTCCGATCATGATTCCTATAGTTTTCAAATAGGACATAGAGGACTTTTGGGAATACCAATGGATGTTGAATGATGTAATCATGTTAGGTTTGATGTTTTTAAGTGTTAGAAATGATCCGGGATGAGTTTGGTAAC
>CAODLS012052806.1:0-10601 GCA_948243855.1 Flueggea neowawraea
TTTTTTTTTTTTGAGAAAATTAAGGTTGTTAAGTTCAGTGAAAGTACAGTTGACTATATAGTGAAGAGTTGGGAGGTTGAAGACAATGGAGAGAGGTTTCTGGAGAACTGTTTTGAGTTCGGTTTGAAGAAGTTGGTGGAAATTACTGGAGTTTCTGTTGGTTTGGTCTGAAAATTTGCTTGGGTTTTGAGGGTATTATGGGAAAGGTAATGAGTTTTTGACGTTTGTCAAACGGTGGGAAGTCTGCTATGTGGCTGCTGAGAAGGCTTGGAGAGTGGAAGGAGTGTTGAGGTGTCGGTTGAATAGAAGTTTGATGACACGTGGATTTTTACGTCAAATAATTTTTTTTCTTTTTGCATTTAGATAATATTTCTCTAATTGATTTGAATTGTTTAACAAAAAAAAAAGAAAAAGAGAGTCAAATTGTTTTTTTATTATTTGAATTGAACCAAATAAATTAATCTTTTTTTTTAAAAAAAATAGAGAAAATCAAGCATTTATATCCAATTAAAATGTTAATTCTAAAAAATGAAATTACTAGTTTCTAAATATAAAGAATGCTACTAAAGCTAAAAATCATATTGAAAATACCACTTTTTTGAAATCTACCAGAAATTGAGTATTTTTTTGTGAGAAATTGATTTTTTGCAAGAAATTGACTTTCTTGCAAAAAATGGAGAGTTTTTAAAAAATAAAAAAATCTAAATTTTTAAAGGATGTACAATGGTGTATAGAAGTATACAATAATATATAAAAGTGTACAATGGTGTACACAACTGTACAAAGGATTAGTAATTTTTTTTAATTAAGTTGATTTATTAGTGTACGCAAGTGTACAAGGTGTTTCTTAAAAGAAAAAGATCATTTGGTGTACACAAGTGTATATATTGTGTCCATGTGAGTGTAAAGGTTTTCAAATTTTTTTTTTGCATATCAGTGTTTAAATGCAAAATTTTGTAACTCTAGGAACTAATCCTACAATTTTACTAAATATTGAGGCCAACTACATAATTTTCATAAAAAATGCAGCTAGGGTTTTGAAACAAACCCTATTCTTCGTCTCTAACTTCGACGTCTAATCTAATTATCGCCTCTTCACTTTAGTTAGGGGTTTTGATCTTCGTCGCCTTCTCGCTTCAATTTTTTTATCTAAATTGCCGCATCTATCTAGGTTTCCATTGTTTGTCGATGTTTCTCTTTCATCCTTTTGCGCATCTTCGCCATCGAGTCTCTTTTTCAGATAACGATCTCTCTAGACTTTGTCATAGTCGTTCGTGGTCTCATCTAATGGTGTCAAGAGAGTTTCGTCGTTTGAGACCTCACCAAATCTCCTTTGATTGTCAGAACTCATCATCGTCGTGATCTCAAATCACGATTTCATATTACAAAAGTAGAGAGAGAGGAGGGGGAGAGGAAGGGAGAGATAAAGAGGATGAAGAGAGAAGGAGGATAACAAAAGAGAATGATAGAGAAGGAAGAGAGTAGGAAAATGACAGGAGGAAGAGAGAGGTGTAGCCATGAATTGGATGAGATAGAGAGAAGGAATGAGAGAGAGAGAGAGAAGAGAAGATAAAAGGGGGATGTGGCACACTAGAGGACGAGAGAGGGGGTTGAGAGAGTTGCGAGAATTCGCATAAGATTTTGTACCATATACAAAATAGATGTGGCATTGTTGATATTCACATGTTGAATATGGTTGATAGTGGCATCTCCAAAATTTAAAAATTTGAAATGTCATTCATACTATTTAAAAATTGATATTTCTATTCATGCAATTCTACACTTAATTATTGCACTCCGCTTGATTATCTCTTAACAATAAGATGTTATTCATGTTCATTGGAGCCTAAACAAATAGGGTATAGTCCCCAAGGAACCCACATAAATTATAGTTAATTATGTCACATGTCAAAATTAAACTATAAATTCACACAAATAAAAATACTAATTTCATATTTTTGAAAATGGCATAACACAATAATCTTGTCTTGTAAATACCTCCACAATCAAATATGTTCACAAAATTGCCACAATCAAATCGGATAAAACCGATTTGCTCATCCAAATTTTTGTCCATCATCTGTCCCGCTTTCTCTCTCATCATTTCCCTCTCTCTCTCCTCCTCTCATCTGTTATGCATTCACTATCTCTTCTCTCTTGCTTCTACTCTCCTCTTCTCTCATCCGCTCTCCTTTGCATATAGAGAAGTCGAGCGATATGTCAAGATCTGTTTCTTCCTCGTCTGTGCTCTCCTCCGCCAGAAGTTGTTCTCCTCCGCGCTCTCGTCTCTTGCGTTAGATCTTCGTGCAGTGCAATTTGAAATGTCAGAGGAGGAGAATCGATTTTGTCCGCAACAGTCGCATTAGACGTTCATGCAATCTGAAAAGTGAATCTTGAGATGTGAACGACAATAAAGGAGATGCGAGACTATTCGAAGGAAGGAAACCAGTGGTGGAGATAGGTTGGCGGAAAGCGATTTGTGATCTGATGTTACCCTAGCCGCCATGTGTTAATGCAATTTTAAGTTAAGTCCCTTAATAATCATGAAATTGCAAATTAGTCCTTATTGTTCTGAAATTAACTTTGTAAACCCTTGTATACGTTGTGTGAAACTTGGAAAAAATGAAATTTTTAAAGGGATAATATGGACGAGTACACTTGCGTACACTTGTGTACGCATATCTTCTCCAATAAATTAGGTTAATAAAAATTTGTGTATATTTGTGTACAACATCAAAACGTCATTAAGCTAGGTTTCATAAAAAAAATGTTGAACACTTTTGTAAATTTTTGTACACCATTGCACACTTTTCAAAAAAATATTTTTTAATTTTTTTCGAAAAAACTCAATTTTGCAAGAGCAGTAAGTCAATTTCTCATGAAAAAATCAATTTTTTATGAAAATATTTCAAGGTCTCATGAATTCCAAAAAATGATTTTTTAATATGTGATAATCTTTTTTGTGACATTTTTTATAGTTATAAGTTAATGACAACATTTTTAAAATTTGACTGTTTAATTTGTTATAAAATATTGATTCTCCCCATAAAATAGGGGGCTAATAATTTCTATGGTCACAAAAAAAGATGTATTGATTAAGTATGGTCACCAAAGAAAATTTTACTACATCACGATCACATTGGGATAGAAATCAGATTTTGATTCTGATTTTTAGTGTTTGATTTATACAAATTTCATTCCGATTCTCGTTTTCTTAGAAAACAAATGCCCTTCAAATCTGTAAAGTGATTAACAGGAAATTTCTTATTAATGAGAATCTTATAACCCTGTAATATTTTTTTTTTTGCGTTTCTTTTCCCGCAACACACAACCAAAAACCCACAGGCCACAGCAGATCTTTTACTCTCTCCCACACACCTGATGAAGCACTATAGGTTCTCTACTCCTCCTCTCACCACCACCCTCCGGTGAATGCAGTCGCCACAACCCCGCAGCAAGCTTCGTCGCCGACACTGTCTTTGAACTTTTCCGGCGACCCCTCCTCCAACCACCCCCACCATGCTCCACCTCTTCGTCCTCAACCTCATCTCTACCACCACCCTCTTCTCTCTCCCCAACCTTCCACTTCAACAAAGGAGTCTCAGGTCGGCTCCCCCCCCCCCCCCCGGGGCTTCTTATCCGAGATGGGTTCCGGGTAGTCCTTCTTCGAGGCATCGATTGTCAAGGTCCGACGCCTCTCCTCTTCTCCAATCTGCTTGTCAAGGTCCGATTCTGTCTTCATCTTTAGAAGTTGGCTTCTTAATCCGAGATGGGTTCCGGGTTATGCTTGGAATTGTATTGTTAGTTGGCTTTAGAAGTTCTAATTCTTTGGATTTTATGTCTCTTTCGTTTTGTTTTATGGTAGATAATGGATCCGAAGATGGATTCTGGTATTTATTAGTAGGTATTGTTCAATTGATGAAGCCATTGAAGACGGTGTAGCTCCAATTCCACTTATAGTTTTGATAGAACTGCTGATGTTCAATTCACAAACAAATTTTGATCATAATAATTTTTTATAAAATTTTTGAATTATTTTATTGTTTACTATTTTTTTACTTTAATAATATTTTTATGATATTTTATTTTATTGTATTAAATTTTTGGTCAAATATTTAAATCTTATGTTTGATTTCAATTCTATAGTACAAGTATATCAAATAAATAATTATGATAATCGGATTTCGATTTCGTATTAAACCAAACAGTAATCAACTTGATTTTGATTCTTGTCATTCCGATTTATTATACATTTGATTTCGATTCGGATGCATTTTTAAAACAAACGGTCCCATAAATTTAACATGCAATATAAAATAATTTTTTATGCGTCATTTTTGTTCTCACAAATCAAACCTAAAATCTCTTGATTTTGGAATTAACTTCAGTATTAATGCATTACTTAACGTCTTGAAAAAATATATAACTTGTTTTTTTAAAAACTGCATGTTCTAAATTGCAATTTTTTCTGGTTAGGTCATTTTCAATCGAGACTGTAAAACGTAAAGGAATTGTCGGAGGAGCACCAACCTAACTCTAAATCTCAACTAAATTTAGGGATTTGCTACAGTAGAACGCTAAGCGTGGCGTTCTACTATAGCAAACTATAAATTATTTTTTTTTGTTTTATCTAATGCCAAAAAAAATTAATATCAATTAAATTCAATTTATTTTAAATTAGTATCAATTAATCACAATTATATAATTATTAATTAAGTATTGGACTATTTTATATTATTGCATATATTTTGTTTGGATTTTTTTAACTAATTAATTATTTAATTTGTCCCACAGTATGGGTTGGGCAATACAGAGGACGTTATGGGTCACCAACCATCATTCTAGAAGCTGTGGCGGATTATGATCTTTGGATATGGCACACATATTTTGGTATGCTGGGCACCAACAATGACATTAACTTATTGGAGTCGTCTCATTTGTTCTCCAATCTGGCAAAAGGTATCGCTCCTGCTGCTCATTATGTCATTCAAAATAAAGAATATAATATGAGATATTATTTATCTAACAATATATATCCAAAATGATATACTATTGTGCAAACCATTCATGAGCCTCAAGGTACGAAGAGAAGATATTTTGCCATGCGGCAAGAGGCATGCTGAAAAAATGTCAAGCGTGCATTTGGAGTTCTACAATATTGTTTTGCAATTGTTGCAGGGCCATCACGTTTTTTGGAACAAAAATGTATTACATGATATAATGTTGCTTGCATTATCATGCATAATATGATAATCGAGGATGAACAAGATCTTTATGCACCCATTTATGATGCAAGGGAAGTGTATACTCCAACAGTTGAATTAGCACAAGAAGAAAACATTCGATTTGAACAATTCATTGCACGATACAAACAAATCAAAGATAGAGAGGCACATATTTCACTTCGCAATGCATTGATTAAGTATTTGTGGGAGCAATATTCGAAATCATAATTTTGAATAATTATGTATAACTATATTTTTAATGTTCTCATGTTGTGTGTACTTTTTTTAAGTGAATTGAAGTAATGTTTATTTGTGTTTTTATTATTAATTTTTAATTACAAATATATAACGATTGATTATTTTTTATATTTAAATAAAATATATTATTATTAATTCATAATTAAAAATAATTTTTAACAATTAATTTTGTTTATCAGGTGATAAAAAAATTAAGTTTATGTTTAATTTATGGGGAAATAATGATAGAAAATAGAGTTAGAAAGAATATTCTGAAAATATTTTTTTTTAGAGTTGAAAATAGAATTTTGAGTTGGAGATGATTTTACTGTAGCATGTATATATTTAAAGTTTTAAAATTAAAAATAGAGTTTTGGGTTGGAGATGTCTTACAAGGATCCCATTTCGAGTTTCAATCTTTTCCAGAAATTTTCAGTCTCTAATCCTGAGGTTGGTGTAATTATGCTTGTTCGCTATTTTTACCTACTCTTATTGTGGGTATTGGATTTCTGTGACTGGAAATTGTGATAAATACTCTGCGAGTTTGCATTTATTGTTTCAGGTTTATTGGAAAACTGTATTGGATGAAATGGGAATGGAATTTAAAGTCCCTCCACAATGTATTTTACATGAGGATTCATCTAACCCAGTTGGAAAGTGGCTTCCGGGAGCATTTCTGAATCCTGCAAAGAATTGTTTGAGTGTGAGTGCTAAGAGGCATTTGGATGATATTGTTATTAGATGGCGTGATGAAGGGAATGATGATGCCCTCATAAGCACCATGACACTAAGGGAATTTCGTTCAGAGGTTTGGTATGCTAGCTTTGTGATATAGGCTTTTGATTATATGTTAGGTGAATATTGACAATTAGCAGTTTCTTTGTACTTATTTAAAGAATGCCACAGCCAAAATCAATCCTCTGTTGATTAGTTCAATCTTCAGCTGAGGTAACATGTTGAGACATAAACATAGAGAAAAAAGGGAAGTGAAATTATGGCTTGGTCAAGTGGATTTAACTCATAATCTTTGTTTGGGCATGGCCACATATTGCTTAAGGAATGTAACTTAAAATATAATTCTGGAATGGCACTGCAACTTGTAGGTTAGTTGCATATGCACTTAAGGAACTCGGTTTGGAGAGAGGATCTGCAATTGCAATTGATATGCCAATGAATGTCAAGTCTGTAGTTATCTACCTAGCCATTGTCCTGGCAGGATTTGTAGTTGTATCTATTGCTGACAGTTTTGCTTCACTTGAAATATCAACAAGACTTAAAATTTCAGAAGCAAAAGCCATATTTACACAGGTCAGTATCTTGTTCCTTCTTGATTTTCATGTATGAGGATTACAGAAGATTAGAACAACGATCCTTTCCTTAGATGTTATTACTTTCCTTTTTTGAATAAAAATGTTAAGTTGTCCAACTACTTCCATTAATGATTTTGCAACTATTACACAGGATCATAACAAAAGCATTCCCCTGTACAGATTAACTCTCATTACTGGAAGCTATATGGTTCATTATTCTATTTGTATATCTTTTTTTTGCATATCATACTGACAAAATAACTTCCCTTATACTGATAAAAACAAACCCTTCAATTATGCAGCCGAGTTGTGGATGCTGAGGCACCAATGGCAATTGTTATTCCAACCAAAGGCTCTAGCTTCAGTAAGAAATTGCGTGAAGATGATATTTCTTGGCATGATCTCCTGGAAAGAGAGAAAATTTTCAGGTATACATCCTCATTATTAACAATTCCATATTGTTATGTAGTGAATCATTATAAGAAGTGCATTCCAACTTCCATGGTCTCTCCTTTTTTTGTCTGCATCTTTTACTCTTTTTTTTTTTTATTTTTTTTTCAAATTTTTCTCTTTTTATACTTTATTGATTCCAATTATATGAGCTGAATTACTCCTTCGTCAAAGTTGAAATAAGGTGGATGAGCTCTAAACAGTTCTTTCAAATGTGACTTTCTGGAAACTGCAAGAATTGACTTATTGCTAAAATCTGGTCCATATAGACTACAAATATTATTGATACTTTTATTATGATATGTTGTTTAGTTTAGTTCTTCTAGGGTATGCGCGAAATGAGAAATTCGTTTCTTCTTGTTGGATCATCTAAATCCTTCTTTTAAAATCTTAACTGCTTTCCAAATTCCTGTAATTAATTAGTTTTCATCATGCTATGCGAACTCATCTAACTGTTTCATGGTTATTTAGATATTTTTGGTTAAAAACTGCTGTTTTAGAGCTCTAAGGTAGATTCCACATCTTTTTTTTTTTTTGATGTAAAACATGCAGAGGAGATGAATTTGCTGCTGTAGAACAGCCTATCGAAGCATTTACAAACATCCTTTTTTCATCTGGAACTATAGGTAACTTTGAAATTTGATGAAAATAAGCTTCTTTTTCTCTCATCTCATTTTGACGTAAAATGACGGTAGATTAGATGGCTGGATGTTTTGTGTCAATAAGATTTTCGTTCACCTACAATTTGATGTTAAGTTATTATAATTATTATTCTTTTTCCAACCACAAAAGTTTAGTTCCTTATTCTCTTTCTTCCTTTTGAGTCTGCATTTGCCAGCCTTGTCAATCTTAACCTGGTAACAGTGTAGGAAAATCAATTAGTTGAATTCATAAGCTAAAAACTTTATGATCTCAAACAACAACTGATAAATTCAACTGGTGTATTGTGTCAATGTAGGAGAGCCTAAGGCTATTCCTTGGACCAATGCTTCTCCTCTCAAAGCTGCTGCAGATGCATGGTGCCACATGGATATCTGTAAAGGTGATGTTGTTGCTTGGCCCACTAATCTTGGGTGGATGATGGGTCCTTGGCTAGTGTATGCGTCATTGTTGAACGGGGCTTCTATTGCTTTGTATAATGGATCTCCCCTTGGTTCTGGTTTTGCTAAGTTTGTTCAGGTAAGATTCCTTGACTTTTGAATTTGATATTTTTTCCTTTTCTTCCAATCCCAAGTTTTCTTTTTCCTTTCCCTTGCCATATGACTTCATAATATGGAATCTTGATATGATGTGCGTTTTTATTTCACAAATTTCAAATTTCTTATCCTTGCATTGTGACTTGTAAGCTACCACTTTCATATTTTCTGGACAAAAAAAAATCCTGTAAAAACATGCTCCTGGATGTACATCTTTTCAATTGGAATTTTTCTTCTCAAGTTCATCGTAATTGTGCAATTTTTTTTTACAGGATGCCAAGGTAACAATGCTTGGTGTTATACCAAGTATTGTTCGGACATGGAAAAGTGTGAGCTGCACATCTGGATACTATTGGTCTGCCATTCGTTGAGTAGTTTTATGCATCATGCTTTGTGTTGTAGTTAATTTACATTTTAAATATACCAGATTGGTTGAAGCATTCAATGATTCTAATATTGACTTGTTGATTTGCTGTTGATACGGATGCATGATGTATATATTTTTGTCAAATCTGGTAGTTGCTTTGCATCCACTGGGGAAGCATCGAGTGTAGATGAATACCTGTGGTTAATGGGAAGAGCTAACTACAAGCCTGTTATTGAGTATTGCGGTGGTACAGAGATCGGTGGTGGCTTTGTTTCTGGTTCCTTATTGCAGCCTCAATCATTGGCTGCTTTTAGCGCCCCAGTGATGGGCTGCAGTTTGTTCATTCTTGGCGACGATGGCCACCCAATTGTAAGCACCTATGGAACTTATCAAAGTCACATTGAATATTTGGTGTTGTCGAGGAATTGATTATCACTATTTCGTGGTTCTGAGATTTGTGCACATAACGAAATACCATTATTTTCTACTCATGCAAAGCAATTAAATTGTATCTCAATACTACCTTTTAACAAGATTAAGTGCATTCATGCTAAGCATACAAGATTTCAAAAGAGTAGAACAAATTACTGTTTTTAGTTGCACGTAGTAAATTTCTGGCATAAAGTTTGCTTTCGCATTCACATTCATTTAATGATATTTCTGTTTATTTGTCACTAATTAGGAATTAGATTTACAGTTCGTTTTATCCATTCTGTTTTCTTCTAGTATAGCCACCAGATATGCCTGGCATTGGTGAAATCGCACTTGGTCCCCTTATGTTTGGAGCTTCAAGTACATTACTTAATGCAGACCACTACACTGTGTACTTTAAGGGAATGCCTTCTTGGAATGGAAAAGTAAGTTATTTTTCAACTTAACATTTTAATTTAAAACAACCTCAGTTTTCTTATTTATCAGTTTAATGTACAGACTCTTAGAAGGCATGGCGACTTTTTTGAGCGTACATCTAGAGGATACTATCATGCCCATGGCCGTGCAGATGACACCATGAATCTTGGGGGTATAAAGGTACGCGTTTTTGCATGATGGGTTCAACTTTTGCGTTACATTTGCATGTATCAGTTGTCAATCATTGTGAAAAAAATCCAATGCTGCCATTATAGGAGGATAAGATATTTGCAGCTTCCATTTGCTATACCAAGTAGTTCTTCTTGTCCCTGTATTTTCATATTCATTCGTTCTATTAATTGCTCATATGAGCTACATAAAGAATTATACTGGGTGGACTTATTTCTAGGATTGTGATACTTTCAAAAAAATTGAGCACTTGTAAAGTTTTGAAGATCTAAGAACTAAACTTGATGTCAGCTTTCTTGCATTGTTTAGTTGTGCTTCTTTTTTATTGATTGACGTGAATTTTTTGTAACCTTCATTATCAAAACATTCCATTTATCGAATAATATTGCTAGCACCATCTTTTTTTTTTCTTTTTTCTTGACGAACAATCCCGGCCCTACTTTTGGTTGACCAAGCAGGTTAGTTCTGTCGAGATTGAGCGCATCTGTAATGCAGTTGATTCCAGTGTCGTTGAGACAGCTGCCATTGGGGTGCCACCTCCTCAAGGTGGACCTGAGCATTTAGTCATTGCAGTTGTATTGAAGAATCCGGACAACTCAATCACATATCTCGATAAGTTGAAAAAATCTTTCAATTCAGCAGTACAGAAGCAGCTAAATCCTCTGTTCAGGGTACACATTCGTTGATTTCTCCATTCTGTAGAACCAACTTTCCATGTACTCAGACACCTGGAGTTGACATGTTCTTGTGATCGAATTTGCAGGTTTCTCAAGTTATA